>JAJONQ010036099.1:0-28460 GCA_036250385.1 Solanum microdontum
GTTTCTTTTTATGTTTTTCAAAAAATAAAAATAAAAATATTACCCTCCCCCCCCCCACCTTCCACCAACCTACCCTTAATTTTTTTGTTTTCCAAAAAACAATTTTATCCCCTCCGCCCTCTCCCCCGGGCACCACCCCACCATCCATCAACCTACCTCGATTTTTTTTTGTTTTCCAGAAAAAAATATGTTTTTCAAAAAAAATAAAAAATTACCCCCCTCCCCCAACCACCTTCCACTAACCTACCCCTACATTTTTTTGTTTTAAAAAAAGACTCTATTTTAAAAAAAAAAAAAATATTTACTCCCTCCCCCACCTTCCACCAACCTACCTCTAAGTTCAGACTCCAGTTCTTGAAAAACCTTATCATTTACCAATCAAAATCCCAAATTTTGATGTTAAAATCCATAAATAATTAAGGGGAATTGAAGTTTTAGGGTTATAAAAACTTTCCCAAATTATTTAGCACAAGAAATTTTTCAAAAATTGCCTCCAACCTAGTTCTTCAAAAATTACCTTGAAGAATGGGGTTTAAACCCCAAAATTTCAAGCTTAAAAACCCCTTCTGATGTAGAAAAAGTGACTTTGGGTTCGCAAAACAGAACCCCACGAAAGTGGGGACCTTCAATTTTGCAAGTGTCACTATTGCGACCCATGGTTCTCTTAAACGCAGTCCACCTAACTAAAACCATGGGACCCTTTGCGACACCGAAGCACACCAGTACCAGAAAAACTAGCCAACTCTCAAAATATCAAAAAGACCCTTGGAATTCATTGAGAACCCCATGTACACAAAACAAATATGCAAATCTATCATACTCGACGTTCCAGACTCAATGACACCGTTGAAACACGAATTTGAGGTTTCCTTAACCCGACATTTGTGAAAACCACAAGAAACTAACTCAGCGCCTAAAATGACTAACACAAGCTCGGGACCTCTTAAAAATCAACCAAGACCTCCCCTAGGACTAAAATCATCCCTCGAATCCAATGGAACTCTCAGAAATTTGATCTGAGCATTTGAACCCTCGATGTTTACCAAAGTCAACTCATAAGCTAAATTTCCATAATTTCACAACTTAAGACCTCAAATCGTTAAAAGGGCTCCAAATTTATAATTGAAAAACTCTTGTGGACTAGATTCCACATTTCGAGATTGATGGAATCAACGTAATTCCATTCTGACACTTGAAATTTCAAAAGACATCAAAATCATCTTTCTTAACAATATTAGCCTTTCAAACACAAATCTTACCAAATTCTCAACTTTGAACTCAAAGTTCAAAGCCAACTTTCAAAACTCAATCATAAAAGACTTGGGGTTGATATTGGGAGGGAAAAACAATAAATTCATGAAATTCTCAAAAAATGCCCAACCGGGTCATTACATTATCCACCTCTAAAAACCATGTTCTTCCTCGAATATAAAGTAAAATAAAGTACCTGAAACTTCGAAAAGAGAGGATTTCAGGCACATATATTTGACTGTGCCTCCCAAGTTGCCTTACAAACTGAATGGTTCTTCCATTGCACCTTCATTGAAGCAATCTCCTTGGTCCTAAGCTTTCGGACCTGCCTATCCAAGATGGTTATAGGCTCCTTGTAAAATATAACACTTGACTCAACTCAACTAAATCAAGGGAAAGTACACGCGACTCATTCGGCAATTACTTTTAAAGAATGGACACATGAAACACGGGATGTACAACTAACCAACTAACCAAACCATGTTGTAATGCCTTCTAAAATGGACAGTGAACAAAGAACCTAGATCAAAGACAATATAAACGAAGACTCGATCACTTGCATAATTTGACTGATATAAAGCTCAACTAACTTCTTCATTGTATACTTTACTCGATCCGGGATGAAGTAGGCAGAGTTGGTCAACCTATCCACCACAAGCCAAATAGAATCATAATCATTCAAGGGGGTAGGTAGTCCTACAATAAAGTCCATAGTGATCCATTCTCACTTCCAAGTAGGAATAAGTATCGTGTAAGATATATAATGGACCGTTGGTGCTCGCACTTGACCTTTTGGCAAGTCAAACACCTCAAAAAAAAGTATATAATATCTCTCTTCATACCACACCATCAATAATATTGGCTCAGATCATGATACTTCTTCACCGCCCCCGGATGGATAGAATATCGGGAACAATGGGTCTTCTTAAGAATCAATCTAATCAACTCGCCCACCTTAGGATCAAAGATACTTCCCTCAATCATCAAGATACCCTCAGATACAAGGATAGCCTCCTTGGCTTCCTCCCTCATCACCTTGTCTCGAATGAGACACAATTTCTCACCATCAAACTGGCGTTTATGGATCTGCTCAACTAGGGAAGAATGAGCCTCTATAAAAGAAATCAAACCACCCGCTCCCTCAAAATCTGTAACCAGAAAAGACTGTTGGCTAACCTCTAAATATATCTAGCCAATGGTCTTTCATCCGCACTAATAGCGTTAAGACTCCTCATGCTAGAAGTCTTCTTACTTAAACCATCTGTCACTGCATTGTCCTTCCCTCAATGATACAAGATGGTGATGTCGTAGTCCTTTAGTAGCTCAAGCCATCTCTGTTGCCTCTAGTTCAGATCCCTCTAACTGAAGATGTACTGAAGACTTCGATTATTTGTGAAGACCTCACAGTGAACCCCATAATGATAATGTCACCATAGTTTAAGAACTAACACAACGACTGCCAACTCTAAATCATGGTTAGGATAGTTCCTCTCATGGGTCTTCAACTATCTAGAAGCATAGGAGATCACCTTACCCTTCTACATCAGAAAACCACCTAACTCGACCCCAGAAGCATCACAATAAATAGTGAAATCTACACCCTCTTCGGGCAAAGTCAAAACAGGAGCCGAAGTCAACAAAGTCTTGAGCTTTTGAAAGCTCTCCTCACACTCGTCAGACCACTAGAAGCTCACATTGTTGACACCCAATTTTGACCGACCTATAACCCATCTTTAGATTGCTATTTGATTAAATATGTATTTTAAAACTTATTTATTTTATGATATGCTTAGAATTATATTTTTGTTTTTATCTAATCAATTGTATACTTTAGTATTCATAATTTTAAAAAATTATTATTATCATTATTTTATCTATGGCTAAATTTTAAACTATGACTTTCATACTTTCAACATTTTATTTATTTATATAGTATATATATATATATATATGAGTGTGTTTGTGTGTGTATAGTATACTTGTTATTTTATGTATTAGTAGTTTATTAATTAAATAGAAATCTATTTAACCTTCCATTGAACTATTTAATCCATGACCTTTCTTTTTAAATTTTATGTCAATTCTAGCCCATTTATTTATCCAATTTATGCCCTTTTGAATCATATTTTAAACTCAAACCCATATTTTAATCATATCTGTCCATCACATCTAGATCTACACTCTAAACCCATCTAAGCCACTCATTTGTTTGATCAATAGTTAGGATTAAACTCCCCTCTCCTTTTCAATTCTAATTGAATACACTCTAGATCCCAACGAAATCAAAATATAAATATTTCCCAGAAATTACCGCTCTTCTTCTCTTCTCCATCGCTGCCCAACTAATAGTTGCTACCTCCGTTTTTCCTCCCAACCGCACCATCGTGCAACCACCTCACAACCTCTTCACCACAAAACAAACAACGCCAGTCGCCCTCCTCTCTCCTTATCCTGTTCTGACTCGCGAGAACTGGCAAAAACCTCAGACCACCAGTCGAACCATATCCTCTATCTCTTCCTTTCTCTTTTCTCCTCTACTTCCCTACCTGTGTTTTCTCAGTTACATTGCAATTTCGGTGAGGAGGGATGATGACCAATGAGTTGGTGGCCAGCATTCCCATTCCTCTCTTTTCTCCGTCGAAGACGGTGGAAAAAACATTATCAAGAGCACTGCTGCTCCATCGTCAAGGCAGTCACTTCCTAAGGTTAGGTATGAATCAATCATTTTACCAGCCTTATGCTAGGAAAAGCTTCAATAAATGTATTTGGTATGTAATTATAACATCAAATTATTATTCCCTCTATTGGACCCTTTGGTTTCTTCAAACGATTATCAGATTTTGCATTTACAAATTTCTTATTTGTTCATCACGGTTAAGAATACGAAATATAAGATTTGTTCTTGGTTTGCTGGTGTTCATATTCATATTCTTTCACTTGAATTATGTATATACCTAACATGGAAACTTATCTTAGTGATATTATAACCATCTGCTAGTGAAGGAAATGCGAAATGATGACGTTGTTTTAAATTTATTGATTCTTACTCACTACCTTATTTGAATTTGAACCAGAATCTTGATCCAATTTGATAACATTTAATATGATAATTTGATTCTTTCTAATTGTCTCTAATTCAATTATTTCCCTTAATTCTCTAATTTAGCCGGCTATTTGGAATTGTCTCTATTTAGTTTTATGCGTTTAATTATGATTAACAACAAATTTTGTGACAAATTGGTCTGTGAATGCGTAGTGCCTTGGACTCTTGATGTGTTTTGTTTCTTTATTCGGACTGATTACTGTCTTGCCTTATTTAAATCTTTTATAGATTCTTACTTTCCTGAATTTAGGATAATGATTCAATTTTTGCCCCCTAGTCTAAATTAAGAAAAAAAAAATATCTTGTTTGATTTTGTCAGAATATTGCCTTCCCATTACTGACCCTATATTCTTCACTATATAATCTGCCCATCTTGATCACTCTAAAGACGACTCTCAGACAGACACTCTAGATGCGCTAAATTTTTTATTTGTCATTGGAACACCTCTCATTGGCTATCACGAGTACAACTTAGATAATACTGTTATATATTACATCCTGAGTTTCTCTCATTTTAGATCTCGCATCAAATTTCGTTTCGTTTATTAATTATCTGCTTAATCGGTTAGTAACCTTTACTAAGCATTATTATTATTGTGGATTTTTATCATTATTTATTTTATGATACAAAATGAAAGCGTCCAGATTAGTCCTATTTCTTACAACATAAACTGTTGTACCATTTTTTTTTCTATTTTTTTTCGCATCTCTTAAATGTTGATTGATATACTTGAATTCTTGTCTGAAATGAAAAATTAATATTTGCCTATACATATAGTTAAAGTTTGTTTGCATTAAAATCAGTGGCTTGAAGATAACCATTATATTATTTTGTATATATTGTGCTTGTTTGTTGTCTTATTTTCTCACATGGGCCCTTAGTCCGTTCTAGTTGAAAATCTCTCCTGGGATAGGATGTAACACCTAGATCTTAGAAAGGGATAATTTTAGAAAGAACTAAATTAGAAATAGCCAATTTGAGATTTGCGCAAATTATTCTTCAAATGTGAGTTTTGGGTCAACTTCAAATAACCATAACTTTCAGAACATGATGATTTAGGTGGCCCATGAAATATCAAATGAAAGATCTTTGAGTCCTATTTCCAATGCCACTGAGTTTTATAAATTCCGAGTTCGGATGAGGGAGATAAGTCCCTTTGAGTTCAGCCTGCCCGATTAAGGAAATTCATTCGAATTAAGGAGGGATATTTTGGTCTTTTCCTTACCCCTTAGCTTTAAACGTTTTTTTCACCCAATTAAGGGTCAAAGCTTATTAAAATCAGGTTACACCCAAGTCTGAAGCATTCAAAAAACTAGGGCTAAGTTCAAGAGAACAAAAAGGGAGAAAAAGCTTCAAGCGTTCAAGATTCTTGCGAGCTTTGATGAATTATGCCAAGGATTTAATCCTTACGAGGTATGTAAGCTTTCATATTGATGGGTTCATTAACACTCACGCCAATTATGAGTTTCTTGATTAATATTCATTCATGAAATCTGTGTATTGAAGTTCTTCATGAGTTTTCTTGAAAGTTTCGTTCTTCAATCTTTACTATTGGAGTTTGAGGGTTGCTCTTGAGGATTTTTGAGTATATTTTCATTTACTTATGTTGGGTATACGAATCTTAGAGAGTTTGGAAGAAATCAATCGATTCTAGGTGAATTAGGGCCATCAAGAAGAAAAATTTGTCAAAACATTCTTGAAACAGGCTAGGGCGCCGTGCCCCTGATGCGCCAGTAAGGCTGGCGTGGGGTGTCAACATTGAGCTAGAAACTAGCCCAAGTAAGGGGAGGCCTGGTGCAGCACGCCACCGCTGCGCCACAAAGTGTCAGGCCACTTTTCTTCTTAGTTTTTGTTCTCCACTTGTTCCTTTAAGTCGAGCTTTCATTCCTTTCATAATCCTAACTATTTAAGCCTTCATTAGTCATCGAGAGATCCTATATATCATGAATCATAACTCTTGAATTCACATTTTAAATTCAAGAAAAGATTAAGGGCCAAGTTTGAGAGAGCCATTCAAGTCTTTTGAGAATTCTTTTACAAACTTTTAAAACTTGTTTTAAGACTTGAGTACTTGAGTATGAGTCTAAGGAGAGTTGAATTCATGTTTTTAAAATGAATATAAGGGAACTAAATAATCCCAAGGGTAAATATTTTTACATTTAAAATGAGAGGAAACGTGGATTTCCAAATGAGTTCATGAGGAGTTTGAAAACTATCTCTTTCAGGAGACTCTTTTGAGTAATAATCTTAAAGTTTGAAGATGAGAAAATGTTTTTAAACATATGAGTATGGGTTATATTCTTGGGAGTAGTATTGAGCACCGATATGAGGACGAATTCAAATAACTCCAAGTCCCCATAAACCATGTATGCCAATATGGGTAAAAAGGTCATACTTTTTAGATGATTCCTTATTGTTCTTACAACATAGCTTAGTGTATCCACTTAGTTGAGGATGCCCTATACTCCAGTAAGGTATAGGATAATTCTTACAGAGTGGGCGAGACGCTGTATCATCATATAGCTCATAGTGATGGTTGTCGGTTAGAGAATTTCCCAAATAAGAGTAAAAGAGTTATTATTTTATTTTAAAATACATTGAGTTATTATCCACTGCTTTTAAAAGCTTTATTTATAAATCATCTTTATTGTTTCTTTTATATTGGACTAAGTTGAGTATTTTTGAGTTTGAACATCTTTGGGTATCCTTGAGTATCCTTGAGTTGAGTTGAGATTAGGTGAGTATGTTCTTCCTTTTTTATCGAGTTTAAGATTATATTTGTGCTTTAGAGTTCCCCTTGAATGCTCGTATATTCTATGTATGGACGCCATTTGGCTTGCATCTTTCATGATGCACATATATGTAATCATGGTCATTAACAGGCGCTCCGTTGATATCACTGGCAGTTCCAAAGTTGCTTTGATGAGCCTCCTTGCTTTGGAGAATTACACATTTGCTTTCAGTTTTGTTAGGAAGTCGTGGGTCTTGTCCCGACTTCCCTCATAGTTATTAGAGGCTTCATAGACAGTAGTGTTTTGAGGAGTCTTTTCATTTCCCTTGTTAAATGTGTAAGACTTGAGTAGCCTCTTTTTGCCAGTTGAATGTTTTTCTAAATATTTTGAGTTATGTATTTGAGATATAATAGTTAAATCTTTGCTTTTGAGTTTATATATTGTTGAGTAAGTCTTCCTCTTAGTATTGAGCCAGGCCAAGGGTTCGCTTGAGGACCAAAAATGGTTCTCAAGTGCCGGCAACATCCATGGTGTAGGTTCGGGGTGTGACAAACTTGGTATCAGAGCACAAAGTTCAAGAGCCCTAGGGTGTCTATGAAGCTGTGTCTGTAGAGTCTTAGTTATCGGTGTGAAACGCGTCACATCTATAACTAGGAGGTGACGACATTTAGGAACTAATCTCACTTTTATCATACTCTTTTCATGGGATAGAGTTCAGCTCTATAAAAGTTTATTTCTAATTCAAGCTTGCATGTATCTTTCAGATCATACCTCCACGAAGAGTTGTTTGAGGTCGTCCTGCTAGGAGGAATCCTCAGGATCAATGGGTACTCAATACACAAGAAGTGCAACCCCAAGGAGATGCCACCAATGTTGAGTTTCGGGATGCTATCTAGATGTTTAGTCAAGTTGTAACAAACCAAGATGGGAAACAAAAAGGAAATCAACAGGATGTGGTTGATACATCAAGGATTTGTGAGTTCTTAAGGATGAATCCTCCAGACTTCACCGGTTCAAGTGTCACTAAGGATCCGGAAAACTTTTTGGAAGAGTTGCAAAAAGTGTTTGAGGTGATGCATGTTGTAGATGCTAAGCGTGTGGAACTAGCTGCATATCAACTGAATGGTGTTTCGAGAGACTGGTACGACCAATGGAAGAAGAGTAGAGCTGAAGGGGCAGCAATTGTGAGTTGGGCTGTGTTCGAAGAGGGATTCTTGAGGCGTTTCTTTCCCTGTGAACATAGAGAGGCAAATGTAAGAGAATTTCTTACTCTTAAGTAGGAATCCATGAGTTGGCATGAGTACAACCTGAAGTTTACTCAAATGTCCCATTGTGATCTGGAGATGGTTGCTGATATGAGGAGCGAAATGAGCTTATGTAAAGTAAAGATGGTAAGGCTGCTATGTTGATAGGGGACATGGACATAACAAGACTTATGATCCATGTGCAGCAGGTTGAGGAGGACAAGTTGAGAGATAGGGAAAACTTTCGCAATAAGAAGGCTAAGATAACAGGTAATGAGTCCGGGCAGCGGAAAGGTAATGCGAACCAGTCATCTTTTCATCAAAAGCCAAATGGACCTACTCCATCATCTGCTAGTGCACCTGTAACAAAGAACAAAGGTGAGTTCCAGGGCCAACTAGACTCCTGCATGTGCTAAGTGTGGTAGAAAAAACCTAGAAACGTGTCGTGATGGCTCCACTGGATGTTTCAAGTGTGATCTGATAGGTCACTTCATGAGAGAGTACACCAAGAACAGGCAGGGAAATGGTAATGGGGAAATAGAGCCCAATCTTATTCAGTGGCTCCACTAGAAAAAGCTTTGTCTAGAGGAGCTACTTTAGAGACAGGTGGAGGAGAAAACTGTTTGTATGCTATTACTAGTCGCCAAGAGCAAGACAATTCACCTGATGTTGTCACTAGTATGATCAACTTCTTTAATTTTGATATATATGCGTTGCTTGATCAGGGTGCAAGTCTATCTTTTGTGACTCCATATATTGCTATGAGATTTGATAGCCTTCTCGAGTGACTTCTTGAGCCCTTCAGTGTTTCCACACCTTGGTGAGTCTATTCTAGATGAGAGAGTTTATCCTAAGAAAGATGGTTCTCTTAGGATGTGTACAAATTACTGTCAATTGAAAAAGGTCACTATAAAGAATAAGTAGCCCTTTTCGAGAATTGATGATCTTTTTTATCAACTTCAGGGTGCCACTTGCTTTTCTAAGATAGACCTGAGATCAGGCTATCATCAATTGAGAGTAAGAGAGAGTGATATTCGAAAGAAAGCTTTCAGGACCCGCTATGGTAATTATGAGTTTCGTGTCATGTCTTTTGGCTTGACTAATACTCGTGCATCATTCATGGATCTTATGAACATAGTTCTTGAGCCTGGTATATTAGTCCTTACAAAATATCCAAGAGAATTGACAATGTCGCTTATGAGTTGGAGTTACCATCAGAGTTAGCAGCACTCCATCCGGTATTCCACATTTCAATGTTAAAGAAGTGTATATGTGATCCTTCACTTATGATATCTACCGAGAATATTGGTATTAAGGATAGCTTATCTTATGAGGGGATACCCGTTGAGATACTTGATCTGCATTCTCACAAGTTGAGAACCAAGGAAGTCGCATCAGTCAAGGTCTTATGGAGGAACCAGTTTGTTGAGGAAGCTATTTGGGAGGCTGATGAGGATATGAAGAAGAGATACCCACATCTCTTTACTTCTGGAAAAATTGAAAACCAAGGTAAAGACTTTTTGTAAAACGCTTTTTATATTGATATGCTATGTTGTGTTAAATTACATGTTGGGTGTTTGAGCTGGGTGTTAGATGTTGCCACCCTTAGTTCTAATTAGAGTGATCTCATTCGAGGACCAATGTTCCCAAGGGGGAGATATTGTAACACCTCGGTCTTAGAAAGGGCTAATTTTAGAAAGAACTAAATTAGAAATAGCCAATTTGAGATTTGTGCAAGTAAATCTTAAAATGTGAGTTTTGGGTCAACTTTAAACGACCATAGCTTTCAACACATGATAATTTAGTTGGCAATGAGATATCAAATGAAATATCTTTGAGTCCTCTTTCCAATGCCACCGAGTTTTCTAAATTTTGAGTTCAGATGAGGGAGATATGCATGTTTGAGTTTAGCCTGTTCGATTAATGAAATTCATCCGAATTAAGGAGAGGTATTTTGGTCTTTTCCTAACCCCCTAAGCTTTAAACGTGTTTTCACCCAATTAGGGGTCAAAGTTGATTAAAATCAGTTTACACCCAAGTCTAAAGCATTCAAGAAACTAAGTCTAAGTTCAAGAGGAGAAACATGGAGAAAAAGTTTCAAGCGTTCAGGATTCTTGCAACCTTTGAGAAATTTCGCCAAGGATTTGATCCTTACAAGTTATTTAAGATTTTCATAGTGATGGGTTCGTTCACCCTCACTCCAATCATGAGTTTCTTGATTAAAATCCGTCCATGAAATTTGTGTATTGAAATTCTTGATGAGTTTTCTTGAAAGTTTCGTTCTTCAATCTTTACTATTGGAGTTTAATGATTTCTTGAGGCGAGGGTTTGAATTTGAGGGTTGTTCTTGAGGAGTTTTGAGTATATTTTCGTTTACTCATGTTAGGTATACAAATATAAGAGAGTTTGGAAGAAATCAATCGATTCTAGGTGAATTAGGGCCAAAAATCGGGAAGAAAAATTCGTCAAAATGTTCTAGAAATGGGATGGGGTGTCGCGCCCCCTATGCACCAGCAAGGCTGGTGTGGGATGGAAGTAGTGCACCACAAACCAGCCCCAATAGGGGAAGCCTGGTACGGCACGCCACCCCTGCTACATAAAACGTCAGACCACTTTTCTTCTTCATTTTCGTTCAGCACTTGTTCCTTTGAGTCAAGCTTTCATTCCTTTATTAATCCTAACTATTTAAACCTTCATTTATCATCGAGAGATCCTATATATCATAAATCATAACTCTTGAATTCACATGTCAAATTCAAGAAAAGATTAATAGTCAAGTTTGAGAGAGCCCTCTGAGTCTTTTTGAGAAGTCTTTTACAAACTTTTAAAACTTGTTTTAAGACTTGAGTATGAGGATGAGGAGAGTTGAATTCATGTTTTTAAAATGAATATAAGGGAACTAAGTACTCCCAAGAGTAAATGTTTTTACATTTAAAATGAGAGGAAACGTCGATTTCCAAATGAGTTTATGAGAAGTTTGAGTACTATCTCTTTTAAGATAACCTTCTGAGTAATAATTTGAAAGTTTTAGGATTAGGAAATGATTTCAAACATATGAACAAGAGTTATATTATTTGGAGTAATATTGAGCACCGATATGGGGACGAGTTCAGACAACTCAAAGTCCTCATAAACCATGTAGTCCAACATGGGTAAAGTGGGTCATACTTTTTAGATTATTCCTTATTGCTTTTAAAGCATATCTTAGAGGATCCACTTAGTTGAGGATGTCATATACTCCGTCAAGGTATAGGACAGTTTTGACAGTGTTGGTGAGACGCTGTATCATAACATAGCTCAGAGTGAAGGTTGTCTGTTAGAGAATCTCCAATTAAGAGTATATGAGTTATTATTGCATTTTTAAATACATTGAATCATTATCTACTATTTTTAAAATCTTTCTTTATAATGCATCTTTACGTTGGTTTTATATTGGACTAAGTTGAGTATTTCTGAGTTTAGTATCTTTGGGTATCTTTGATTTGAGTTGAGATGAGGTGAGTATATTCTTCCTTTCTATCAAGTTTAAGCTTATGTATATGCTTTAGAGTTCCCCTTGCACGCTCATACATTCATTGTAGTGATGTCATTTGGCATGCATCTTTCATGTTGCAGATATAGGTTATCAGGGTCATCAACACGCGCTTCGTTGATACCACTTGCAGTTCCAGAGTTTCTTTTGTGAGCCTCCTTGCTTCGGTGGATTACACTTTTGCTTTCAGTTTTGTTAGGAGGTCGTGGATCTTGTCCTGACTTCCATCATAGTTATTAGAGGCTTCATATATAGTAGTTGTAACACCTTAGATTTGAGAAAATAGAAAAATGCAGCTTTCCAAGACCTGGTGCAAGAACCACAAAAGCCACTGACGGGCCGTGGTCTGACACAAGGTTCGTAGGTGGGGTCTGTCATTGGACACCAAATGTTTATAGTCTCTGACCCCACCCATGGTTGACCAGGACGGTCTGTGGTTGAACCTACAGACCGTACGTCTAACCGTAGGTGAGGGTCAGTAGGCAAGTGGAGGGAAATGGATGTTGGGTCAACTTCAAATGGTCATATCTTTTAGAACAAAATGAATTAGGTGGCCCATGACCTATAAAATTAAAGACAATTAAATATTTTTTCCAACGCCACTGAGTTTGCTAAAATCCTATCTCAGAGTAAAAAGTTATGCTCATTTTAGTGAAGCCCTGTCGGGTAGAGCTTGACCGATGACCCCTACCGACGGTTCGTATGTCAAATGATGGCCTGTAAGTCCTATAGTAGGTGGCACTCGTCGGATTTAAGTAACGGTCATTTTAGTCATTTCCCCTATGCATTGGGTACTTAAACTACGTCGTTTTACTAAGTTTAAGCCTAATAACTTAGTTAGACAAACCTAGAGCCTTTATTCACCAAAAATCATCTAAACTTGGAGCAAAAAGGAAAAGAAAGAGGCGCCAATTTCCCAAGAACAACCACAAGGTTTGCTTCAAGTTTCAACCTTGAAATAGAAGGATTTCTCCATAGATTTCGTCACCAGGTATGTGGGATTTCACTAGTGGGTTCCTTACATCCACTAGGTCCTTCGAATACAGTCAGTTCCTTGATTCTACATAGCTTGTGTAGACCCAGGGTTTGTAAAATCTTGGTAAATAATTATGATTTTAGCTATTATAAATTCCGTAGTCTAACTATCAGTTTTACTTGGAAAGTTTGCTTAATTCCTTGTATAAATCTCAGAACCCTAGTTGTGTAAATTCTTTTAGT
Organism: Solanum microdontum; assembly: GCA_036250385.1. Taxonomy (NCBI): domain Eukaryota; kingdom Viridiplantae; phylum Streptophyta; class Magnoliopsida; order Solanales; family Solanaceae; genus Solanum; species Solanum microdontum. The sequence goes on from JAJONQ010036099.1 coordinate 13,082, forward strand.
TCATGAATTATACTTGCTATGTCAGTTAAACAGATAATCATGCTCCAAATTTCGAATGTCATATTATCAGTACATAAATGTTGCATTCTCAGAGTGCATGTCAGTACTTGAGCTATTCAGCATTTCAGTTACATTTGTGTCATATACATATTCAGTTGGGAGTAGACTTAGCACCGAGTTTGACTAAGGTTCAACGTACCCTCAAAATCCCAAAACTACGTGCCCCCATTGGATTATAATTCCACTCTGTTGGGCATCAAAATTAGTGATCACTCCAGTCATGCCTTTATACGCCTGACAAAGTATATTGGGTCCTCTCGAAGTGGTGTATACATCAGACTCCACGTTTAGCTCATGTGGTTTTATCTCGATTAATATTTGCTCCCACAGTCAGACACTCAGTGCATTTGACCAGGTTTTCAATATATACTATAATATTCAGTTTAGCATGTCATTTTCATAAGTAGCACTTGGTCATTGCATCCAGTTTAACTTTTCAGCATTTACATTATTGCTCAATTATGCCTTGTTTTAGCTTATATATGTTTGTTTAGCTTAGTATCTATATCCTGTATGCTCAGTACTTCCAAGTATTGACGCATACTCTGCGCTACATCCTTTTATGATGTTGGTTTAGGTACTCAGCATTCAGACCGCGCTTAGATCAATTCTCGATCAGCATTCAGCAACTTCAGTGGTGAGTCCTTACATTTCAAGGACAACAGATATATGTTTCATTTTTAGTCTTTTATTCAGTTTTAAGTATTGCTAGAGTTAGTTGGGGGAATGTCCCATCAACCCTAGTCAGTTAGAGGCTTTTTAGACATAGTAGTAAAATCAACTTGGACTATTGAGTTTATCTTTTAGTTATCACTAAACACTTAGTATGTTTTATATTTTCAGATTAGTTGGGTTGCTCCCTATTTCAGATAGCCACTGTTTTAGCTTCCGCATAGTTCATGTCTATTTAATTATCTTTTGGTATGATTATGATATGCCAGACCCAAGGTTAGCTTGGGGTCACTCGTGATCCTAGGTCCCGTGTTACGTCAAGGGGGTAGCCTCGAGGAGTGACAAACTTGGTATCAGAGCATTAGGTTCAAAAGTCCTATGATGTCTGAAAGATGCATTAAGTAGAGTCTCTTTCATGGGTGTAAAGTGTACCACATCTAATGAGAGGGAGGCTACAAAGTGTTTTATGAAAAACTTCACTTTCCTTGCTATTTTTATCATGCATGAGTCTGAACTCTTGCTCTTCGCATGTCAGAAAATGCCTCACAGAAGAGCTAATGCAAGGAATCAACAAGCAACACCAACAGACCCACTGAAGGAGCAAGTCATGCACGCCGAGTTCAGGATTTCTTACCAAGTAATTCCTTAGGCCATGACTACCCAGGTAAATCAGTAGGCTGTGGTCCCAGCTCTGCCAAAGACTAACACTGCTACAACAAGAATTCAAGATTTTACTTGGATAAACCCTACATAGTTTCATGGGTCTAAGTAAGAATAAGATCCACAAGAGTTTCTTGATGACATCTAAAAGGTAATAAACATTATGGGCGTCACTCAAGTCAAGAGTGTAGATTTGGCCGCCTATTAGTTGAAAGGAGTGACCTACACTTGGTACCAACAGTAAAAGGAATCTTGTGGTATTAATGCATGTCCAGAAAGTATTTCAGATCCCTTCTCAGTCTTTACTCCAGTTGGTGACCCAGTTATAGTTAGACGGGTATACATAAATTGCCCTGTCACAGTCTCTCAGAAAGTCACCTCGGCAGATCTTGTAGAGTTAGAAATGGTAGATTTCGATATCATTCTAGGCATGGATTTGTTACATCCTTGTTATACCTTTGTCAATTTTAGAACTAGGATCATTCAGTTTAAGTTTCTAAACGAGCCAGTCTTGGAGTGGAAGGGTAGTAGCTCAGTGCATATGGGTCGTTTTGTCTCTTACCTTAAGGCCATAAAAATGATTTACAAAAGGTATATATCATCTTGTTCGAGTTAAGGATTCAAAGTCGGAAACCCCAAATCTTGAGTCAGTCCCGGTAGTAAATGAATTTCCAGAAGTGTTCCCAGAAGATCTTCGTAGAGTTCCTCCCGAAAGGGAAATCAACTTTGGAATAGATCTCCTTCCAGATACCTAGCCTATTTTAATTCCTCCTTACAAAATTGCTCCACCCGAGCTTATAGAGTTAAAAGAGCAGTTGAAAGACCTTCTAGTTAAGGGTTTCATCAGACCTAGTATCTCTTCGTAGGGTTCTCCAGTGTTATTCATGAAAAATAAAGATTGTTCTCTCAGAATGTGCATTGACTATCGCCATTCGAACAAAGTCACCATTAAGAATAAGTATCCCATCCCCAGATTGATGACATGTTCAACCAACTTTACGGTGCTAGTTGCTTTTCTAAGATTGACCTCAAATTCGACTATCATCAGCTTAGAGTAAGATATAGTGACATTTTGAAGATAGCTTTCAGGACTTGGTATGGTCATTATGAATTTGTAGTTATGTCTTTTGGACTAACAAATGCTTTTGAAGCTTTCATGGACTTAATGAATAGGGTGTTCAAATAGTATTTGGACTTGTTCGTCGTTGTCTTCATCGATGATATCCTCATTTATTCTCGGAGTGAGGAGGAGCATGCGACTTATCTGAGAGTGGTTCTGCAAACTCTCAAAGATCTTCAGCTATTCACTAAATTCAGCAAATGTGAATTCTGGTTACAGTCCATTACTTTCCTTGGTCATGTGGTATCTAACAAAGGGATCCGAGTGGATTCTCAGAAAATTGAGGCAGTACATCACTGGCCGAGACCCACCTCTCCAACATATATAAGAAGCTTCTTAGGTTTGACCGGTTATTATAGGGGATTTGTTGAAGGGTTTTCATCCATAACTTCCCCATTAACCAAGTTGACTCAGAAGAAGGTAAAATTTCATTGTTCAGATGAGTGTGAGAAAAGATTCTCAGAACTGAAGACTAGGTTGACTACAACTCCAGCCTTGACTCTACTAGATGGTTCATATGGTTATGCAATTTATCGTGATGCATCCAGGGTTGGCCTGAGTTATGTGTTGATGCAGCGAGGTAATTGATGAGTTCACAAATTGGACTCATTTGGGGCTATATTTTGATAGAATTAGTGTCCTCAAATGCATATTTTGTCTCAATATTTAATGAAAACCCTTGAGTTTCAGGTATTTGGAGTTTGAGGGAAAGCATGGACACTACTTAACAAAAAGGAACAAAGGCAGCTGAAAGAACGAAGAAATGAAGATCTGAGAATCGCCGAACCTATTCGGCGAGTTGCCAATAGGTCTTACCACACCTTTTGTTCTACTGTGCTGAGCCTTAAAAGAAAGGATCAAATCGGTGGTGAAAAAGAGCAGTCGGCGTGTCGCCGAGCGATTCTACGAAGCAGTACTATGTCGCCCAATGATCCAAAACATGATGATGCTGAAGGATAGAGCAAGACGACGATGAAACCTACCAAAGGGCGGATTGCCGAGTTGATCGGCGATCTTGACTAACGGGACTGAATGATCCGCTGCAACACAGATTTTTGAAAACTATAAATACTCATTGAGAGTTGTTTCTTAATATTGGATTTTTAATATAGAATTTTTAACATAGAATTTTGAGTTCTAAGTTTGGAGAGGGTTCTGAAGAACTTGAAGATTCAAAGGGTTTCAACTCCAAGAATTTGGATTTGGGTCTTGTGGATTCTTCACTCTTGGCTTGTTTTGAGACTTAAATCTTCATACCCATTTGAATGCAAACTCATATTGCTATAAATTTCAATATCTTTTATAAGTCTAGCTAATACCCCAATTCTTGGGGTGTGATTTTGTGAATATAGGTTAGATTATCTTTTGGGTCTTGCTTGTTGTGATTTATTTGTTGTTTAAATGTGATTTCATTTAGTATTTGTGGTGGAACTTAATGAAATTGCAGTTGCAAATACGATTTCACCTTTGTGTTTTCGGCTTGCTCGAGAGAGAGGTCGTAAAACTAAGACTACTAAATTGATAGCCACTGGGATTGGGTCGATATAAAGTTCTGCTCGAGAGAGTGAACCCTAGTCCTTCTCCCACACACTTATCTCGAGAGAGTGAGTGGGCTAAGGCAGAGGCTGCTCTTCATGCGATAACTCGGTGTTTGAGAGAAACCGAGTTGATTCGGGGTAAGTTGCTTGAGAGAGGATTTACCCCCACTATAGTCTAGCCTAGTCACAAATATTCAACGGATTTATTATCAAAAGCATGTACCCAATAGTTTAGTTTATTCTGTATTCCTATCTCATCCCAAGAACCCCATCTCTTTGATTAGTACTCTTTACATTTTTGCTGCTTTTTGTTTATTTGTGACAAACCCCCACTGATAATTGACGCTTGCGTCACCCCTTAGATTTAACATGTTTGTATTTGAAAATATTTTTAGATATGACCAATTAGAACTAAATTTTATTTTTCTATTAATTTTCCCCCTCCCTTAGGACTCGACCCCAACCCTTGGTTGGGTTACTTTACTATTGTACGGTCGTAGACACTTGCTTTGAAAGTTGTGTCTTGATTGCACAAACATCAGTAATGTAATAGCTTATGCTTCTAGACAACTTAAGGTTTATGAGAAGAACTACCCGACTCATGACCTTGAGCTTGCAATCGTAGTATTTGCCCTAAAGATTTGGAGACACTACTTGTATGGTGTTCATGTTGATGTGTTCATAAACCATAAGAGCCTCCAATATGTGTTCACACCAAAAGAGTTGAATCTCCATCAGAGGAGATCGCTTGAATTCCTCAAGCACTATGATATAAATGTGCTTTACCATCCTGGCAAGTGAAATGTAGTGGCTGATGCCCTCAGCAGGCTATCTATAGGTAGTGTAGCACATGTTGAGGAAGAAAGAAAAGATCTAGTTAAAGATGTTCACCAACTTGCTCACTTAGGAGTTTGCTATACGGACACATCAAATAGTGGGGTGATAGTTCAGAATGGATCAAAATCTTTATTGGTAGCGGAGGTTAAGGAAAAACAGGGTAGTGATCCTATATTACTTTAGTTGAAAGGTGAAATTCATTAGCAGAAAGTTGAGATTTTTCTCCCAAGAGGGAGATGGTGTGCTTCATTACCAAGGTCGCTTATGTGTTCCTAATGTGGGTGAGTTGAGGCAGCACATCCTTACAGAAACTTATAACTCCAGGTATTCCATTCATTGAGGTACCACTAAGATGTACCATGATCTACAGGAAGTCTTTTGGTGGAACGGCATGAAGAGGGACATAGCAGATTTTGTGGCTAAGTATTCTAACTGTCAACAGGTTAAGGTAGAACATCAGAAACCAGGAGGTATAACTCAAAAGATTAAAATTCCTACATAGAAGTGGGAAGTGATAAACATGGACTTCATTACGGGTTTACCTCGTACTCGGAGACAACATGACTCCATTTGGGTCATAGTGGACAGAGTCACTAAGTTCGCTAACTTCTTGGTTGTCAAGACTACATATTCAGCGGAGGACTATGCCAAACTCTACATCAATGAAATAGTCAGGTTACATGGGCCCCCCTTAACTATCATCTCAGATAGAGGTCTTTAGTTTACCTTTCATTTCTTAAAATCATTTCAGAAAGGTCTTGGTACTCAGGTAAATCTCAGTACAGTATTTCATCCACAGACGGATGGTCAGGAAGAATTTACCATTCAGACCTTATAGGACATGCAGAGAGTTGCATGATCGATTTCAAGGGTTGTTGGGATGATTACCTACCTCTCATAGAGTTCTCCTATAATAATAACTTCCATTCCAATATTCAGATGGCCTCGTATGAGGCACTGTATGGGTGTAGATGCACTTCCCCGATTGGTTGGTTTGAAGTAGGTGAAGCAGCCTTGATAGGGCCAGATTCAGTTCATGAGGCAATGGAAATGGTCCAACTCATCAGAGATAGACTAAATATGGCTCAGAGTCATCAGAAGTCCTATGCATATGTGAGGAGAAGGGACTTAGAGTTCGAAATCGATGATTGGGTTTTCCTAAAGGTGTCACCTATGAAAGGAGTGATGAGATTTGGCAAGAAAGGAAAGCTCAGTCCTAGATATGTAGGTCCTTAAAAAATCGTGAAAAGGGTTGGTAATGTGGCATATGAGTTAGAGTTTCCAGCAGAACCAGCAGTGGTTCATCAAGTCTTTCACATTTCCTTGTTAAAGAAGTGTGTGGGGGATCCGACATGAATAGTACCATTAAAGAGGGTGGCTGTGAAGGATAGTCTCACTTATGAAGAATTTCCAGTTGATGTTCTTGACCGTCAGGTTCGTAGGTTGAGAAATAAGGAAGTCGCTTAAGTGAAGGTTTTGTGGAGGAGTCAGTCCGTAGAAGGAACTACTTGGGAAGCAGAAGAAGCCATGAAGGCCAAGTATCCTCACCTTTTCCCTTCCGATTCCATTTCAGCTTGAGATAATAGTTCCTCTCTAGTCTCTCAGTATACTCATGCGTAAATTCAGTCTTAGTATCTTGTTCCTTTAGTTGTTCTTATATTTCAACATATTTGCATGTTCTTGGAACTCAGTTTAGTTAGATATCAGTTTCTAGTACTTAGTGGTAGGGATTGCAACTTCTTCCCTCCATACTTAGCTTGTTTAGACTTCAATCGAGGATGAATGTTCCCAAGGGGGAGATATTGTAACACCTCGAATTTGAGAAAATAGAAAAATACAGCTTTCCAAGCCCTGGTGCAAGAACCACATAAGCCACTGACGGTACGTGGTCTAACACATGGTCCGTTTGTGGGGTCGGTCGTTGGGCACCAAATGTTTATGCTCTTTGACCCCACCCACGGTTGAACATGACACTCCATGGTTGGACCTACAGACGGTAGGTGAGGGTCAACAGCCAATTGGAGGGAAATGGTTGTTGGGTCAACTTCAGACGGTCATATATTTTAGCACAAAATGAAATAGGTGCCCCATGACCTATAAAATGAAAGATAATTTAATTCCCTTTCCAACACTACAGAGTTTGCTAAAATCACATTTTAGAGTAAATATTTATGCTCATTTTAGTGAAGCCCTGTCGGGTAGAGCTTGACCAACGACCCCTACCGACGGTTGGTAGGTCAAACGACGACCCGGTAGTCCTGTTGAAAGTGGCACTCGTCAGATATAAGTAAGGGTTGCTTTGGTCCTTTACCCTATGCGTTAGGCACTTAAACTACGTCGTTTGAAGCCTAAACTACATCATTTTACCAACTTTAAGCATAATAAATTAGTCAAACATACCTAGAACCTTTATTCACCAAAAATCATCAAAACATAGAGCAAAAAGGGAAGAAAGAGGCTCCAGTTTCCCAAGAACAACCAGAAGGTTTTCTTCAAGTTTCTACCCCTAAATCGAGGGATTTCTTTGTAGATTTCGTCACCAGGTATGTGGAATTTGACTAGTGGGTTCGTTTCATCCACTAGGTTCCTAGAATTCAGTCAGTTCCTTGAATCTACATAGCTTGTTTAGACCTAGGGTTTGTAAAATCTTGGGAAATTATTATGATTTCAACTGCTATATAATCAATAGTCTAAATATCAGTTTTCTTGGAAAGTTTTCTTAATTACATGAATGAAACTCAGAACCCTAGTTTGTATAAATTCTCTTAGTTCATGAATTATACTTGCTAGGTCAGTTAAACAGATAATTATGCTCCAGATTTCAATGTCACATTATCAGTACATAAATATTGCATTCTCAAATTGTATGTCAGTATTTGAGCAATTCAGTATTTTAGTTACATTTGTCTTTTATACATATTCAGTTGGGAGTAGACTTAGCACCGAGTTGAACTAGGGTTCAGCATACCCTTATAGTCCCTGAACTATGTGCCCCCGTAGGATTATAAGTCCCCTCTGTTGGGCATCAGAATTAGTGATCACGCCAGTCATGCCTTTATACCCCTGACAAGGTATATTGGGTCCTCTCGATGGGGAGTATACATCGGAATCCATGTTTAGCTCACGTTGTTTTATGTTGGTTAATAGTACCTCCCACAGTTAGACTTTTAGTGCATTTGACTAGGTTTTCAGTATATACTACATTATTCAGTTTAGCATGTCATGTTCATGTGTAGCACTTGCTCATTGTATCCAGTTTAGCTTTTCAGTTATCTTTTCAGTATTTACATTCTTGCTCAGTTTACCACGTTACTCAGTTATGCCTTGTTTCAACTGATATATGTTTGTTCACCTTAGTATCTATATCCTGCATACTCAGTACATTTCAAGTACTGATGCATACTCTGCGCTACATCCTTTCATGATGTAGATTCAGGTACTTAGCATTCAGACCGCGCTTAGATCGATTCTCGGCCATCATTCAATAGCTTCAGTGGTGAGTGTTCATAGTTCGAGGACAACAGACATGGGTTTCATTTTTAGTCTTTTATTCAATTTTAAATATTTGTAGAGTTAGCTGGGGAATGTCCCAACAACTCTAGTTAGTTAGAGGATTTTCAGACATAATAGTATTATCACGCCCCGAGCATACACCCTGGGTGTGCCTGGCACTCGAGAACCATTGTTGGCCCCAAGCGAAACCTTTACCTAGCTTACTACTCAGTGGAGGACTTAATGTCACTCCCCGAGCCAATACCGTGGTAGGGACTGACACTCGAGAACCATTGCTGGCCCCAAGCAAACCCTTGTCCTGGCTTACTTACTTATTGGAAGACTTTTAAGCATTAAGAAAAGAACCCAAATACAAGATAACTCAACAGTCTCAATACTAAACTCATAATGTTTCAGAAATAAACATTTAACTTAGCCAAAGTGGCAACTCAAATCTGAACATAAGTCGATAACAAGATAATGACGAATGAACTAACATTTTTCTGTCTATGAAGCCTCTAAAACAACTAAGATGAATGTTGGGACAAGGCCCACGACATCCTAATGAACTAACTAATACTGAAAGCAGTAAAAACGGATCCTCCAGAAGCAAGGAGGCTCACCAACAAATCTGCATCTTAACTAGAATCAACGATGCACTGGATGTTGATCCTGGTTACCTATATCTGTATCATTAAAAGATGCAGGACAAATGGCATCAATACATTGAATATACGAGTATGCGAGGGGAATTCTAAAGCAAGACATAAGCTTGAAAGGAACTGGAGAACTTACCTGGCTAAACTCAACTCAAATTAATTGAATTCATTTCAATATAAAGTAGTACAAAACAAGTGCAATATAAAGAAAAGCTTTTTAAACATGGATGCCAACTCTGTGTATTTGAAAATACAATAATACTTTGTGTGTATGCAAAGATAAAAATATAACTATGAAATGTATGTAAAAATACAATTAAACTGTGTATATAAGAATACAAATACTTCTGTGGGAGTTTATCCAAACGACAACCATCACGTAAGAGCTATTATGATGATACAACGTTTGGCCTCACGCTGCCAGGGCCGTCCTATACCTTGTCGAGGGGTAAAGAATCTAAAAAATATGACCCTTTTCTACCCGTGATTGCTAAATGGTTTATGGGGGCTGGAAGTTGTTTGAGCTCTCTCCCATATCGGTGCTCAATACTACTCCCAAAATATGATACTAGCTCTTATGTTTAAAAACATACTTCTTTCTGTGATTTGAGATATTTGCTCAAAATCTTAGCTCAAGGGGTATCTTGGAAATCAAACTTTCCTCTCTTGCTTAATTGTGAAAGCATTTACTGTTTTCTAAAAACTAGCTCAAAGGCTCTTTGGAAATCAAGGTTTCCTTTCTTCTTTAAATGTGAAAACATTTACTCTTTGGGAATACGTATTCCTGATACGCTTTTGAAGAAATGAACTTCAAACTTTACTCTTTACTCTTTACTCAACTCAAAACTCAAGTCTTTAAACAAAGTTAAAACATTTGTAAAAGAATTTTGGAAAACCCTATGAACTCCTCTTGACTTGGCTCCTAACTTTCCTTGAATTTGAATTTATGGATTCAAGGATTGTGATTTGTGATAGGAAAGATCTCATGATGTTTATGAGTGTTTTTAGATAGTTAAACATGAGAAAAAAATCAAGAAATCACTGTCTGGAAGCATGTTCGCGATGCGGAGATCATTTAATTATTTGGTCGTGAAATAATTTTTGAGGCGGAACGGTCTGTGACCACTCCGCAACGTGGAGAAAATTTGTCAATTCCGAGGAACAGGTCCGCGTCGCGGATCTCGTACCCAGATTTTCCCGACTTGTTCCTTCTTCATTTTCTAACCCCAAATCACCTAAATTCGATTCATTTTTTAATTCCTCTTTAGATTCAGATTCCCAACACATGTACACAAGAATCTAACTAAAAACAACTCTAACAATCGACCTTAAACTCTCAAGAACTCGTCAATCTCATCCCAAATTCAAGAACGAAAGCAATTCAAGAATACAACTCAAGAACATCAAAGTCTCAATCTTTTAGGAAGAAAATCATACTAAAAATAAACATGTTTGGCGTGTGGGTGAATGAACCCAACACTATGTGAACTCACATACCTCGTAATTCACAAGCGGTTCTTGAAGAACTTGATGATTCTTGCTCTTTCTCCTCTTTTGTCTTCTTTTGTCTTTTCTAAAACCCTAACTCAATATCGTAAAAGTGTAAACTGAATCCTATTAGTTTAGACCCCAATTAATTACCAAAACTCAAAATTAAGTCATGGGGTATGGAAAAGACCATAATGCCCTTCTAAAATCTAGATTAGACTTTTCTTATTTGAACATCCCAGCTTCAAATGAGCATATCTCACTCATACGAACTCGGAATCGCCAAACTCGATGGCGTTGAAAATATTTTTCCAAGAACTTTCCTAAGATATCTGGAAATACACCTAACTCATCCTGATCTAGGAGTTATGGTCGTTTGAAGTTGACCAAAAATCCAACTTAACATACTTAGCAAATTTTCCAGATTTTTATATTCTTTCCAAAAAATGACTATTTCCAATTTTTAACTTCTTTCTAGTTATGGGGTGTTACAATATCTCTCCCTTGGGAACATCGTCCTCGAATGAGCTTACTCTTAGTAGGCTAAGGGTGTAACATCAAACATATAGTTCAAACACCTAACAAGCACAATGCAATTACAATATGCCAACTTATAAATAAAATGCCAATAAAAAGGATTAGTACCTTAATTTGGAACTTCTCTGGATTCGAAGAGATGTGGATATCTCTTCTTCATATCCTCCTCAGTTTCCCAAGTAGCTTCCTCAACAAATTGGTTCCTCCTAAGGACTTTGATTGATGCTACTTCCTTAGTCCTCAACTTGTGAACTTGGCGATCTAGAATTTGGATTGAAATCTCTTCATAAGATAAGCTATCCGTGATCCCAATATCTTCAGTTGGTATGATCAATGAAGGATCGCCCATGCACCTCTTCAACATGGAGATGTGGAGTATCGGACGAACTGCGGCAAACTGTTTTGGTAGCTCCAACTCATAAGCTACATTACCTACCCTTTTTGATATTTTGTAAGGGCCATTATTCCGGGGACTAAGCTTCCCCTTCTTACCAAATCTCATAACACCCTTCATGGGTGAAACTTTCAAGTATACCCAATCATCTACTTCAAACTCTAACTCCCTTCTCCTAACATCAGTGTAAGATTTCTGACGACTCTGCGCTGTTTTCAACCTCTCTTGGATAACTTTAACCTTCTCCATAGTTTGTTGAACTACATCTGGTCCTATCAACCTTGCTTCTCCAACTTCAAACCATCCAATAGGAGATCTGCATCTTCTCCCATAAAGAGCATCATAAGGAGTCATTTGGATGCTAGAGTGGTTACTATTTTTGTAAGCAAATTCGATGAGAGGTAGTTGATCATCCCAATTACCTTTGAAATCAATCACACAAGCCCTCAACATATCCTCTAAGGTATGAATAGCGCGCTCTGCTTGCCCGTTTGTCTTAGGATGAAAGGCAATACTTAAGTTCACCTTTGAACCCAAACCCTTTTGGAATGACTTCCAAAATTGTGTAGTAAATTGCGCACCTCTGTCTGATATAATGGAGAACGGAACTCCATGAATTCTAAGAACTTCTTGAAGATAAAACTTGGCATAATCTTCTGCTGAATGGGTGGTCTTTATCGGCAAAAAGTGGGCTGATTTTGTCATTCTATCAACAATCACCCAAATAGAATCATATTGCCTGTGAGACCTTGGTAAACTTGTGATGAAATCTATATTAATCATCTCCCACTTCCATTCTAGAAGTTCTATATTCTAAGCCAAACCACCGGGCCTTTGATGCTCTACTTTAACTTGTTGTCAATTAGACACTTAGCAACAAATTCTGCAATGCCCTTCTTCATACTATTCCACCAATAGACTTTTCTCAAGTCGCAATACATTTTTGTTTAACCCAGATGAATGGAATATCTGGAGCTATGAGCTTCCTCCATGATCCTTTTTTGAAGTTTATCCACCCTTGGTACACACAATCTACATTGATACCTCAATACACCATCCTTCCCTTGTTCAAAAGCCAATACGTTTTGCTTATGAACATTTGCCTTCAATTCAAGCAAAATTGGGTCTTGGTCTTGCTTCTCTATTTCTTCTGACACTAATGATGATTCAGCCCCATTTATCACCACTACTCCTCCTTCTATGAAATCCATTAGGCAAACTCCCAGGCATGCAAGTCTATGCACATCCATTGCTAGTTCTTTCGTATCTTCCTCAAAATGGGCAGTACTACCTATAAACAACTTGCTCAAGGCATCAACAACAACATTAGCCTTACCTGGGTGGTAAAGAATACTCATGTCAAAATCCTTGAGTAATTCTAACTACCTCCTTTTTCTGAGATTAAGCTCTTTCTGAGTAAACACATACTGAAGACTCTTGTGATCGGTGGACAAATCTACATGAACACCATAAAGATAATGGCGCCATATTTACAAACTAAAAACTATGGCAGCCAACTCTAGATCATGGGTTGGGTAGTTCCTCTTATGAACTTTCAACTGTCTTGAGGCATAAGCTATAACTTTGCCATTCTGCATTAATACACAACCCAAACCAACTCTAGACACATCACAATAGACAACAAAGCCTTGTGTACCTTGTGGTAAGGTTAAAACTAAGGTTGTAGTCAACCTTTTTTTTCATTCCTGAAAGATTTTCTCACAAGCTTCAGACCATTGAAACTTCACTGTCTTCTGAGTTAACTTGGTCAAAGGGTATGAAATAGCTGAGAAACCCTCTATGAACCTTCTATAATAGCCAGCCAAACCCAAGAAACTCCTAATATCAGTTGGAGATGTGGGTCTAGGCCAATTTTGCATTGCCTCTATTTTCTGAGTATCAACTTTAATTCCCTCTCAAGACACAATGTGGCCTAAGAATGCCACAGACTCAAGCCAAAATACACACTTAGAGAACTTAGGATACAACTCTCTATCTTTAGAGTCTGGAGAACTATTCTGAGATGACTAGCATGATCTTCTTCATTCCTCAAATAGATTAGTATGTCATCAATGAATACGATAACAAATATATCTAAATAAGGCCTGAATACTCTATTCATAAGGTCCATGAACTCTGCAGGCGCATTGGTCAAACCAATGGACATAACTAGGAACTCATAATGCCCATAACGGGTCCTGGAAGCTTTTTTTGGAATATCACATTCCCTCACTCTTAACTGATGGTAGCTTGATCTGAGGTCTATCTTAGAGAAACAAGTAGCACTCTTAAGCTGATCGAAAAGATCATCAATCCTTGGGAGAGAATATTTGTTCTTGATGGTAACCTTTTTCAATTGACGGTAATCTATACACATCCTAAGGGAACCATCCTTCTTCCTCAAAAATAAAACCGAAGAGCCCCAAGGTGAGACTTAGTCGAATAAAACCCTTACCAAGGAGATCTTTCAACTACTTTTTAAGCTCTTTCAACTCTGTTGGTGCCCTTCTATATGGCGGAATAGATATATGACGAGTATCTAGAAGAATTTCTATACCGAAGTCTATTTCTCTCTCAGGAAGGACTCCGGGAAGATCATCAAGAAAGACTTCTGGAAACTCCCTTACTACTGAAACTGACTGAATAGGAGGTATCTCAACACTAGAGTCATTAACTCGAACTAAGTGATAGACACACCCCTTGGAAACTAACTTTCTCACCTTAAGGTACAAAATAAAATGATCCTTAGGCACTGCTAAACTACTTTTCCACTCTAAGACTGTCTCATTTGGAAACTGAAACTTGACAACTCGAGTTCTACAATCAACTAAGGCATAACAAGCATGAAGTCATTCCATACCAAGAATGACATCAAAATCTACCATGTTTAACTCAACGAAATCAGCCATGGTACTTTTATGATTGACGAAAACGAGACAATCACGATAGACTCTCTCTACTAGAATATACTCACCAACAGGTGTAGAAACACTGAAGGGCTCACTAAGTTGCTCAGGAAGAACACTAAAATTCATTGCAACATACAAAGTTACAAATGACAAACTCACTTCTGGATCTAGCAAAGCATAAACATTAAAGTTAAAGACTTGGATCATACCGATGACCATATCTGGTGAATCCTCTTGTTCTTGGCGACTAGTGATAGCATATAAGCGGTTTTCTCCTCCACCAGTACTGGAAGTAGCCCCTCTAGGTGCAGCTCTGTCTGGTGGAGAAACTGAAGAAGACTGGGTTCTATTGCCCCCATTACCACTACCTTGCTTGTTCTTTGGACACTCTTGCATGAAGTGACCATTCAGGCCACACTTAAAGCAACCAGTGGATCCATCACGACATGTTCTTGAGGGGATAATGTAATGACCCTAAAAATGAACTAGTGAAACTAGAGCCTCACATGTGAGTTTGGAGTTGAGAACTTGATGAAATAATGAGAAATGACTGTGACATCTGGAAACTAGTCATTTGAACTAGTGAGTTGTAAGGGTCAACTTTAAATGATCATATATTTTAGCTCAAAATGAATTAGGTTGACCTTTACCTATCCAATTAAAGGTCTCTGAGTCCTCTTTCCAATGCCACTGAGTTTACCCAATTCCGACCTTGGAGTAAAAAGTTATGTCCGAAATAGTGAAGCACTGTCCAAAAGGATGAGTTTAGTGAACACTTTTAAGTTTAACTTTGTGGGTCCTTAATTCTTTTCTTAAGTTGAGTTCCTATTATTCCTTTGCCTTTCCTAGCAATTATAAAGCCCCTTTTTTACCAAAATTCTTTCATTTAAGTCACTCCAATTAGAATAAAGAAAGAAACCCACCTCCTCTCAAATATCTTTCTCTACAATCCTCCATTGAAGAAGGTCAAGAACTAGGAGCTAGGGTTTGACGATTTTAAGGTGGTTCTTTCT
>JAJONQ010036100.1:0-11903 GCA_036250385.1 Solanum microdontum
TACAGATCCGGAAATAGAAGATGGAGCCCTAATCTGAACTAAAATGCCAATCAGAAATAAAAATACAGATAAACAGAGTGTAGTGCACAATGCACAATCCGGTAACCTTAAAATCTACTCCTATGCTCTTCAAATTTGTAACTACTTACCAGCAATATTAACTCACCTAACAAGAAGGGATTCAAAGTAGAAAACAAAACGCAAAATCTGCAAGAGAGGGCACAGAAAAATAGATTCAGATCAAAAAGAAAGAGAGACAGGATAGATAGAACCTGGTCGGTGAAGATGGAAGGCTTCGGTGGACTTTGGGCAATTTTCCGGCCAGATCTGGTTGGTCTCCGGCGACAAACAGTAGCACTGCTGGTGCGCTGTTGTTTGGCCAGTAGCTCGCCGGAGTCAGAGCTGGATCTCGCTGGTTGCTGTTGACCGGAGCTGCTGCTGTCGTGGGTTGTCGCCGGCTGCTGCTGCTGTCCGGTGGTTGCTGGTAGTTCTCGTCGGCAGCTGGACAGACGAAGAGAAAGAGGAGACGGAGAAGGAGCCACCAATTTTCAAATTTAAAATAGGATTGCCTATGTTCCCAGTTCCCACATTCTAATAGTACTGGGCTGTGATCAGAGGCTGTTCTGGGAAGGATGCTCAGTTTGATATTTTTGAAACACTCCTCCCACTCCATGGAGTATAGGAATCTGTCAAGTCTTGCAGCACTTTGGTGATTGGATCCTCTGAACCAAGTGTATTTCCCCCCAAATAGTTCTGGATCATGTACTTCCAAGTCTTCAATCCACTTGGAGAAATCAGTCATGATATTGGTGACTCTAGTGCACCCTCTTCTTTCTTCCATGTGTCTGACTGTGTTAAAGTCCCCGCTGGTGACCCAGGGGCATTCACTCAGTTCCTTCATTGCTGTCATTTCCTCCCAACACTCTAACTTCTCACTTCTGCTATGTGGACCGTATACAGTAAAGAACCATGAGAAAGAGTTTTGTATTGATTCAAACTTGTAAGTAATTGAGTAGTTCCCCTCATCCACCTTTGTGCCTGCCCATGTTCTACTATCCCACATGATTAGGATTCCCCCCTTGCTTCCATCTGCTTCTATGTAGCCGCATCTCATCCATTTACATGCCCATAACTGTTTAGCAATCTCCTCTATTCCTTTATTTAACTTTGTCTCCTGAAGACAAACCACATCCACTTTCCATTTCTGCAAACATGTCTTAACAATATTCTTGTTGGATATGTTGTTAAGACCCCTTACGTTCCATGAGAGAAGTTTTATATTCATTTAAATGTTAAACTGAGCACCCTCCCCCTGTTTCTGATCCCATCCACCTCTTTGTTTAGGCTAGATTGAAGGTTCTTAAGTACATTTTTCCCTATCCCCCTGCTCTTTGGAGTTGTTGTGGTTATTTCTTTCCCTTTGTTGTCTAGCATCGATTTCCTCTCATCAATTCTCATGAGCAATGCTAGTGTTTCCTTCTCAAACCCCTCAAAGGCTACCCCATAGGTGTTGCTCAGTTCGATTATGTGTGAGTTCACCCAGCTTGGTTCTTCAGTCTCAGTTGTTTCTGATTCAGCCAAATTTTGCATGGCCACTGGTTCTGCATCTAATATCTGTTGAATCTGTAAGTCTGTGTCCCTTGTTTCTGGTGGAGTTTGATCCATAGATATGTACTCATTCTCATCTCTTCTGCTCATGTCATTATTTATGTTGGATTCTATCATTTCCTTAACTTGCATGAGAGAATTTTCCTCCGGTGTTACTTGTGATGCCATGTTCTCCCTCACATTTAAATCTGGAGAGAACTCCCAGGCTCTGAAGGCTTCTAAGAACTGTGAAGCCAGTTCTTTTATGTTTTTAAGTCCACTAAGTGAATCCTCATGTGCCTCACGTGACTTTCCCTTTAAAATAAGTGGGGGTAAATTCACTTCAATAGGGTTATGGCCCAATGATTCTTTTGGGCCCAATATTTCTCTTTCAACAGATTGAATTTGTGCTTTATTAGTTATAGACAAAAGTTGTTGGACCCCACTAGTGGGTTAAAGGACCTATTTTGCTTATGTTCTCCGGCCTCCACTTTCGCCGGAGTTTCGACCCAGATTTGCATCGTGAAGACCAATCCACCATTTTCGATCTTTATCTCCCTCGGAATGTTACTGCCGTCACCACAGATCCTGAGTCTTGCCCATTTCAGATGGTTGCGAATACTTGTTTCCTCCTCTGTTTCGACCCATCCCCCATAGTGGTCACCTATTGATTTGAAGACTTTATGAGTCCATAGGTGGAGTGGGAGCCCCACTATCTTGACCAGGTTGTGTCAGGCTCACTCTTCTTCTCAATGGTTCCCTTAAACTTTACTCAAAATTTCTTTTTAAACTCTACTCAACTCCGCTTTACTTTCTCAAAAAAACAGTTTAAAACAAACGTTTATTGTGATCTGATCATTGATGACTCGGAAAGTCATACTGCATAAACATTGATGGCATATCTAAATGTCATACTGTTTACACATTAATGGCATACTCGACGGTCATACTAATCATGAATCATAGTTCTCTGCTCAATGTAACAATAGAACATTTGGGAAATGCTTAGTTCCCTTCTACTCTTGTTCAAATCTTGGTTAAAACTCTTTCTCAAACTCCTCTTTACTTTCTCAAAAACTTAGTTTAAAACACATATGTTGGCTTTAAAAGATTCTCAAAATTTATAACTCACAATAGAGTTCATGCTGAAATATAGACATGAACGAATCAACTCAAGGATCTCAATAACAATATAGAAAACTCAATACTCAGAACTCAACGATACTTCTCATCTCAAGAATACTCAATTCATAGGGTTCATGTTGAAATATAGACATGAACGAATCTACTCAAAAATATTAATGCATAACATATAGCAATTCAATAATTAGGAATATAATTTCAAAAAGAATCAGGAACTCAAGAACTCAAAATCAACTCTAGAAACTTAGATTACTCTTTTACTAATTTGAAAGTAGATGTAGGATGTGAGGAGGAACTAGTCCAACACTATAATAGCCTTTCATACCTGGAAAGAACAAAGTCCTTAGTGAAATCGATGAATATCGAAGAACGATAGAAAATCCTAGCTTTTCTCCTCTTGAATCCTTGCTCCAAGTCTTTGAAGTGTGAACGTAAAATAATGTGTAACATTGTTTAGACCTTACTAGGTGAAAAAAAGTCGTGGGTTGGGCTTAGAAAGGGTGAGAAAAGACTAAACTACCCTTCTTAAAACTGGTGAAAAAACCTTCTATGGGTCATGGTTTGACCCATGAACTGTAGATCTCATCCGTGGATTTTATATTGAGTTTTTAAGGCTCAAAAGTCCATTTACGGGTCCAAACGACGGCCCGTAGGTCCACCTATGTCCCGTCGATTGGGTTTGCAAGATTTGGGTCCCAAAAGTTGACCCTCAATATTCTACCGACGACCTGACAGGATGGGTCGTTGTTCAACCTACGACCCGTTGCTTGGGATCGTCATTCACAGACTCAGAAAACTCTAGTTTGACAGTCTTTGGTAAAATGGTCATAACTTTTTACTCTGAACACGAAATGAGGCAAACTTGGTGGCGTTGGAAAGAGGACTCAAAGACCTTTAATTTGGTAGGTCATAGGCCACCTAATTCATTATGTGCTGGGAGATATGATCGTTTGAAGTTAACTAAAGTAGAATCTTATGTCAAAACTTAATCGGAAATGAAGATTTCAACTCAACTTTGTGCTAGGAGTTTCTAGTGACCTTAATTGATATCCAATATCATTCCCACACTAAAGAATTTACCTTTACGCATATAGTCAATTTAAGAATCACCCGATACGACCTTACATGTAAATGAAGAATAGTTCGGGTCTTGACTTATAAATTTTTGGGGTGTTACAATTTTGACATCCGCGAAATCCACAAGAAACTAACTTACACCTAAAAAGGCTAAAACAAGCTCGGAACCTCTCGAAAATCAACCAAGACATCACCTAGGCCTAAAATCACCCCCGAAACCAACGGAACTCTCAGAATTTCGATCCGAACCTCGAATATTGACCAAAGTCAACCCAAAGGCTAAAATTCCACAATTTCACAACTTAGGACCTCAAATCCTCAAAAAGACTCGGAATCAGAAACCAACAACTCTCGCAAGTCAAATTTCACATTTTGGGACTGATGGAATCGACGGAATTCCATTCCGACATTCGAAACTCCAAAAGATACTGAAAACCACTTTCTTAACAACTTAGCCTTTCAAACTCAAAACTTACCAAATTCTCAGCTTTTAACTCAAGTTCAAAAAAATCAACTTTTCAAACTCAATCATAAAAGACTCGGGATCAATATTGAGAGGGAAAAATGATAATTTCACGGAACTTTCCAAAAATGACCGACCGGGTCATTACAATGATAAGGGAGAGGTTTGGGGAAGAAATATGTGATCATGTGAATACTAATTTGTGTATTGGTCTATCTTCTAATGAAAGGGACAAACCATGGTGGATAGGGTTGGGCATTCGGTATTTCGGTTCGGTTTCGGGGGTTTTTTTTCGGTTTTCGGTTCGGTTCGGTTTTTATTATTTCGATTCAGTTTATATTATTTCGGTTTGGTTTATGTTATTTCGGTTTTATGTTATTTTGAAAAAATTATTTCACAATAAATTCACACACTAACTAGTAACAAAAGCAAAAATCAAAAAGAAAAATAAATGAAAGAAGAAATATTCATTTTTGAAACTTGTTAACTTAAAATGGAAGAAGAAATACAATACCTATGGTGGTCGGCGGAAGTGGAAAGTGGTCGATGATCGGCTCACGGCTGGTGCCTGGCTGTGTGGAAACTGGAAAGGTCGGCTGCTGTGTTGCGGCTGCCTGCTGGTCGACTGGTTGTTGCTGCATGCTACTCTTGGTCGCCGGT
Source organism: Solanum microdontum (assembly GCA_036250385.1). Classification (NCBI taxonomy): domain Eukaryota; kingdom Viridiplantae; phylum Streptophyta; class Magnoliopsida; order Solanales; family Solanaceae; genus Solanum; species Solanum microdontum. Next base: position 4,931 of record JAJONQ010036100.1, read on the forward strand.
CGCCGGAACTCAGTCGTTGCTGCTGTAGTCTGTGGACATGGGAACGTGGGAAGAGGGATGGCCACTTTTGGCCTTTGGGAACTGTAAAGTGGAAAACAGGAAAAGTAACAAAAGTTTGAAAAGACAAACTTTTGATTTGACCTACTTTTGCTTTTTATTTTAAATTATATTTAATATTAATAATTAATATAATATCAGTAAACCGAAATACCGAATAACACAAAAATTACATACCGAAAACCGAACCGAAATACCGAAAAATACAAAAACGTATACTGAAAACCGAAATACCGAAATAATTCGGTTCGGTTCAGTGTTTATGCCCACCCCTAATGGTGGATGCACAACAGTAAAGGAAACTTTACTGTTGGAAGTGCTTGGGAAATGTTGAGAAAAAGGAAGGACAACCAGCAGGATGTGATGATCATTTGGGAAAAAGGAATTCCTTTCAGAGTTTCTTTTCTTCTATGGAGAATGTAGTTTAAAAGAATACCCCATTGGAGAGGTGTTAATTAGGTGCAGAATTGCTGACTCTGTTACCTGTGTTTGTTGTAACAGAAACTTTTGATCATTTGTTTGTAGCATGCCCAGATGCCAATTTTCTATGGAGAACTCTATCAAGACCTGCAGGGATACAGGGACCTTATATACAGTTGAAACAAACACTTGACAAATGGTGGGGTGCTGATTGTAAAGTTAAACTGAGACCTCTTTTTAATGCAGTTCCAATATTTATCATATGGCAGATTTGGAAAAGGAGATGTTCTCAGAAATGGTGAAAAATTATCCAGGTTTACTATGATTAGAGAAGTCAACAGGAATGTCCATTTATTTGTTGTAAATAGATATCCTTGCAAAAGGGCAATGCAAAGTCAAAATCCAACAATTGTGAAAACTCCATAGCTACCGGTTGGTTGTCAACATCCTCAATCTCAAAATTCAGATTATGTACGGTGGTCTAAGTGATGACAACCGAAGCACTAGAACGAATGTCGGAAAACATTTTTTTTGATATTGTTTCTCCAGAAAGCTGTCAATCCAGAGGTGATTTCACGACATCAGCCAACTCGGTGTTACTATCATTGTAATCTGACTCTCACACAGAGGTGATAGTTGTAGCACCTGAAATATCTGGAGTATCCGAAGCCGTGGAGTCCGATTGCATCTCATCCTGCAGAGTGATCATACAGCAAATGGAAGAGACCATACTAGAATGACTCCCTTGCATCACCTTCACCCAATCTTGCAGTGCGTTCACTGATTCAAAGAGGGTGTTGAACTGCACATCGAGCATGCTAAAAGGACAGAGAGGCATGGAGTACGAACAATAATGTAACAAATTAAGCTTTGTATTGATCATCAAAGGAACTAATTACAAATAGATTGTTCATGCAATCAAAGAGCGAATGGAAAATAGATAAGGGAGATTCTAGACTGTTATTATAAAAATAGCTAATCAAAAGAAAATAACATAACTCTTACACCTTATTTGGAGGTTGTTACCCGTTGTATTGTATTATACTGCTAGTTTAAATACAATGTGTGTTTTGATTGTTACTTAATTATTATTGTATCATATCGTTAGGTAACAACAAAAAGTCCCATTTTGTGTAATAACCGATTTGATGTGATTGCGTCATTACCTTAATATTTTCTTCTCATTTTATCTTTACTTATTATTTAATAATCATAGTTTATCCTTTTACCTCTACCTTTTTATAGTAGCTCTACCATATATCCTACTTTTCTTGTAGTTTTATCATTCAAATTGTTGGTGTGAGACATTATGTAACAACGAAATGAATACAATCTATCCAAACGTTGTATTTATTAAAATAATATAGTACGATATGAAACAATATGTAACAATCATCCAATTAAAGTGTGCATAAGCCTTAATGTATTATTTTCCTCTTCTATATATAGGCATCTTTTAGGACTTCAAGCGTAATTTAACAATCCCCCATTCATAACAGCATTAATCACCTTGGTTCACTGAGACAAAGACATATCACAACACAGCAGGGAAGAGACAAACACCATGTCACCAAAAGATAACATTTCTGCAATGAAGATGAACCATAACAAAACTTACAGAAAATCCTTCATGTGTCAGCTTCAGGGATAACCAGTAATCTCATAGTAGTCCTTCCCAACAATCTAAGTGAATTCATCCTATCCCTCAAATCTGAATCAGTAGTTATCAAAATCCAATCGTCACCTTCATCTTGATACTTGATTGAAAACCTTTCAAGTGATATCTTAAGCCTCTTTTCCACTTCCCCCTCCAATTCTTCCCTGGTTGATGAAAGGGAGAGTTGAAACTTTATGATATCACCTCTATATGTAACCTTTACAGTCATCACACTATCACAAGGTTTTCCTGTTGCAGGAGATATTTTGTGACCCAAATAATCTGTGCCTTTTTCTTGGGAAAGAGCAGGACATTGTTGATCGACCACATATGGTTCAGCACCTTGAAAAGATACGCCTTGGCTAACATGGACATTAACCTTTCTAGTCTTGTAATTTGGCCATCTAGTGATTTCATATTCTTTACATATTCGTTTCAGTGTTGCTCGACTAACTGCAATAAAAGAAGTACACAAAAAGGATTTCAGTGAACCTATGCATAAATCATTTCAGTTAAAGGCATATGAGCGTACATATATATAATAACACAAAAGCACTAGAACCTCAACTGCGCTAAAGTTAGTGAACTTACCATGTAGATTTTTGGCAGCATCTTGAAGAGTCATGCCAAAATGCTGCTCCAGAATCTTGCGAGTTATCCCATAATCTTTTTCTATCCTTTGTATTGTGTTTTTCTTATGCGAATGGATTTTATTGTTGTTAGTCGTTGCATTTCCCGCAGAATTAATTTCTATATTTGCTTGCCCAAAGTGTGAATCAAGTTGCATTATTTCAGGTGTATCCTCAATGTGGTCATCATGTGCTACATCCAAGTTTACTTTTCCTCTGTTTGTCACAGCTTCCTCTATTGGATGAGGAAGTAACAGATCAACTTCCACTGTCCTTTCACAGTTCAGTGAGTCACGCTTGTCTGATGAACAAGAAGGAACCAGTAGTGCAGCAGCAGCAACAACATTATTTGACTGTTGGCAGAAAGAATCAATTTCAGTTGTTTCTCCTCCATCCTGAAGAGATTGAACACTCAGCAGACGTTGGCCAAATTCTGTTGTTCCTCCTCCATCCTGAAGTGATTGAACACTCAGTAGAGATTGGCCAATTTCAAAGGAGTCAAATTCATCACTCGGGGAAACTTTAACAACTTCAACGAGCATCCTCTGCCCTAGTTCTTTTCCAGGAGCAACTATGAAACCTGGAAGTCGTTCTTTCGTTGTGGATAAAAGCATATTTATGCAAGTCCTTGTATCTCTAGCAGACATTTTGTTGGGTGGCAGAAAGTACTCAACTACGTAAACGCTATTGTTGGCGCATTTACTTTGCAAACAAATTGCAAGACTCTGAGTGAATCTAACTTTTCGTGCACTAGGCACCAAAGGGTACTCTTTGATGCTTAATAGAGTAACATCTTTGCAAAAGCATGGACCTTGGGATGCAAATGCCCTCCCGACCAATGCCGTACCGCTCTCAGTAAAACAGGTCTCAGAAACATGTTCAAACTCATGATACATTGAACTTGAACGTTCATAGATGGAGGCAGCAGCACGATACGAGACTTTTAAAGAGACAGATGGAGAATAAGGAATCCAGATTTGAGCAAAGGGTAAACTGTCTCTTTCAAGGATCTCATATAACCCATTCTTTATTTCATCAAGTCTATCATCAACAGGCGGCTATAAAAATGATAAGCTATGGAATTAGTGGGACAGATATAGTAGAGCAATGGAAATAAAAACGAGAAGAGTCTCTAATCCCTTTTATTTATTTTGTTTGGTTTCACCAAAATCAAAAAGGCAGCATCATACCTCTAAAAGTCCAAAAAGCATGTCCCTTGAATTACAAATGCTATGCAACTGAAATGAATAGATTTTCGACCCCTATGATGGAAAATTAAACAAAGGGTTACAGACTTGTTCAAACAGTAAATACGGAACATAAGCAAAAGTGAATAACCAATGTGGTTGAGCATTATGAAAATAAAATAAAAGAATTGATAAGCAATTACCCTAATAAGATCGGAAAGATGGAGAGATGGTTGTGTAGATACAATCTCAAGTACACCACGGTACTGCTGATCATAGTTGTTGAACACTGGAACTGCATAATAAGAATGAATTCCCAAGTGAATTGCGGTTTCGAGCAGTGGAAACTCTGCAGCGGAGTAACTTGAGACGTCGGGGTTATATTCTGGCAAGCATCTTGTGTAAACTCGTTCAATTGGGCCAAATAGACTTTCGGTGTAGTCGTCAATTGGAATCAAAGTATCTAGACAGAGCCTCCTGTATGAAGAGAGCCTTTTATCAAGTTCGTTATAGAAACCAAATGTTTGATCCGCAGTGGACAGGAAAGTAGATCCATTGACCTTGATAGGTGCCCAGAATTGAACCAGACAAATATTTGGAGTCGACATTTTCTCCATAACAGATTGGATCCTCCATTTCACAGTTGGAAACATGGAAACAACAGAAGCAGCAGCTGTATGAAGAAGATAAGATTCGAAAGATTTACTAGTGCTAAGCAAAAATTGGAAAATAAGTTTGATATTCACAACAGACTCACACATGATAGGGTAAATGGTTCGCTGGTACCCCAATTCATCTTTGTATTTTCTGCTTGAAAATGCCCAGGCGTTGGACTCCAGTTGACACCAGTCCAGTTGGCAAGGCATTTGGGAACATACATCTGAAGGAGAGTGCTCCATTTCCATAGAATAGAATGGAATTTTCAGTGCCTTTTGGCCCTCTGCTCTGCTCTTTATATAGAACGCGACTTGCTTTAGTTTTTGTCTACACCAGTAAACGAAACTTTAGACTTCATATAAGCAAAGTTGTGCTAATTTAATTTGGGGATCAAAAAGCTCAATAGGCTCCAGTGTCGTCTTCAACTTTATCATCAATATTATTTTTCCAATCATATCTACAATTTGTTATAAGTTTTATACCTCTAAACATATATTTATTTTATTGCAGTAACCGAAATCATTAATCATGACCTCAAATTCATAAATAACGTTTTCACAAGTGGGTTCTTCCAAATTCTTTGAGATTTCATCTTTAAACAATTTTTTCAGTGTCGAAACACTTTTTAAATTAATAAATATTAATTTATCGATTAAATAATACATCTACAAAATAATAATATTTCTTGGTCCAGCCTATATTAATTTAGAGAGGTTTTACTGTATTAGTTCAACACTTCTTATGTCCAACAATAGTTATCCTGACTTGACACACCCTTAAGAAATGATAAATAATAGGGGTAATATTACTATATTATCCTTCACTTTATTAAATTTAATTTTTTGAAAAATATGTTAGATGATAAATAATATTTAATAACAAAAGTAAAATAGACACAAAAGATAAAAAATTTCATGATTTTCTAAATTGAACAAGTATTATTGAAAAATTATTTTTAGTATAGCGGATAACTATTATAAGGAGTAAAATCATCCATAATTCTCCGTTTATATGACAGTAATTAAATAGTATTGAAATACCATTATATTTAGACCCGGGTGCAAATGGATCAAAAAGCTCAAGAGGTTCAACAAGCTCCACGTTGTACCCAATGTGGAAATTGTCAAAAGAAAAAAGGAAGGCAAAAAATCTTGGAGTTAGTACTATTTGTTTTTTTTTGTTGAATTTACGGAAAAGAGTAAAAAAAATGTTGTGAAATGAATAAAAATTTACTGTGTTTATAATGTGGTTTTAAAATGTTTTTATAGTAAATAATTTGATTTTCAAATGTCCTTAATATTATTTAACATGTATTAATTATTTGTTTTGTTGTAAATTATATACATTTAAAATCAAGTCGGGTGAATGTCTAATTTGTCATGCATAACTAATACCCTTGTTTGTATCAAAAGCTCTCAAAAGAGATGCATCTGGAACTACACAGTCTAGACTAGTTCATTTTTATATGGATGAACCTTCTAATTAAGTAAATAAAATCCTTCCGTTTCCGAAGTAAAAAAAAAAAACTTATTTTACTTTCTATCCCGCATAAATTATACATAGATTCTCTCATAAGTTATATAAATATTAATTACATTACGATTACAAAAAACGCAACTAGACATTGTATAAAAAATAATACATGAATAACTTTTATACAACATTTGAAAACCGACCAACCAAATATTGTATAAAATTAATAAATAAATAACTTTTATCCTATTTACAAATCAAACATGATATAAAATAAATACATAAATAACCAAGTTATTCATGTATTAGGTTTAGACTTATCTAGCTACCAAACAAGCCTTGATACTTTGTGCATCTATTGTTGCACAACTGTTTTCTTTGGTAATGGATGTGAACAGCAGGTGACCAGCTTCTTTCTAGCAGAAATATTATTCAATTATTCTCTTTTCTTCATTTCAATTTATCTGATGTAGTTTGACTTGATATGAAATTTAAAAGACTTATAAAACTTGTGATTTAAAATAAGTATAACTGTTTGTGTGACTACAAATCATGTATTTTAAGATCAAACTATTACTAAATAAAGAGATGTGACATTCTTTTTTAAATTGATTAAAAAGGGAAATAAAATCATATTTGCATCCCCGTGCTCTCTCCGATCAGTTCTTTATTTTTATTTTAATGATTTTCATGTTTTTTTTGTTTATTAACAAGTGAAAATTATTTGCATCGTCTTTGATTTAAAAATCATACTCCAACCTCAATTTTGAATCATAAACATTTTCTTCTTCATATGTATTTACACAAATTAAAATAATAGAGAGTGATAACTTCAAAAAATATATTTCAGTGTAGATAACACAAAAATAATGACGTAATAAAAATAGAAGTAT
>JAJONQ010036101.1:0-18480 GCA_036250385.1 Solanum microdontum
AAAACTAAAAATAAAATTGTAATGATAAACTAAAAAATAAATAAAAAGATTTGAGCTTTGATACCAACGAAAAAATTAAATAGTAACATGACCATCAAGTGTACCTATTAATAATAACACAATTTTCGTTGAACCAAACCAAAAATTCTTGGCAATTCTTTGACAAATAATAGATCCTCTTCTATGAATGAATATAATATTGTGATGTTTATTGTTTTGTCAAAAACCGTGTATCTTCACCTTTATTTATAGTCGCGAGCTTGGCCATATGGTAAGTAATTTGATCAATTTGATTACTTCTTTATGATATTAGATTTCTTATATCTATTTTTCATAATCATTAATGATTATACTTAAAGAAGACTACCTAATTACACAAACATTTCTATCATAATTACTAATTCTCCCTCTAGTTTAAAATAATTATATATTGTCACACTAATTAATAATTTCATACCAGATTGCAAGTCAGATACACCTAAATACATATTTTTTGCTACCAGATTCACTAAAATAGTGTAACACCCCGGAAATTTTTTGAGCTAAGACTCGAACCATTCTTCGTTGTAAGTAAGATTTTACCAAGGAATTTAAAATTTCTTAAGTGTCAAGGTTAGGCCACTAGATATAGCACCTTGAGTTCCAAAAAGAATTAAAGAGAATTCATTCAAGCCATTCCTAAGTTTTTCTAAGTTTTGGGTCAACTTCAAACGACCATAACTTTCAGTACAGTATGAGTTAGGAAACTGATAAGATATCAAATGAAAGATCTCTGAGTCCTCTCTCCAACACCACCAAGTTTGCTAATTTTCGAGCTCGTATGAGGGAGATATGCCCTTTTGAAGTTAGGTTGTCCATTTAAGGAAAGTTATCCAAAAATGTGATGGGTATTTTGGTCTTTTCCTTACCCAATCAGATTAAAATGAAATATGGTAATATTTAGGGGTCTAAACTGATTTGGTTCAGTTTTCACAAATTCTAATTACGCTTAGGATTTTAGAAGAAAGTTCAAGAAGAGAAAAGAGGAGAAAAAGTTCAAAGTTCCAAGCATTCATTCAAGAAATGCAAGATTTCGCCAAGAACCTAGTTCTTTGAGGTATGTAAGCTTCCATAGTGTTGGGTTCGTTCACCCACACGCCAATCATGAGTTTCTTTTGCGAATCTATCCATAAATATTGAGCAATTTAAGTTCTTGATGAGTTATTGACAAGTGTTCTTGAGGTTTCATTCTAAATCTTGTTTTGTTGAGGTTTTGAGGAATTCTTGAGATGAAAGTTAGTGATTTGAGGGTTATTTTGAGTAGATTAGTTTACACTTAGGTTGGGTATTCAAATCTAAGTGAGTGGGGAAGAAACCATTCGAATCTAGGCGAATTAGGGTGAGAAAATGAGCAAAGAAATTTGTCGGGGTTTTCTGGGAATAGACTAGCACGGTGCCCCACCATTGCGCCAGTAGAGAGTGTCTGTAGGTAGAGGGTTGGCGCCCTGTGCCACTCAGTGCGCCAGGGTCGCCTGCCCCTACCTTTTCTCCATCGTTTTGCCCGTCTGAGTTCTTTAAAAGGGTTCCTTCAATCCCTGTTGATTCTAAACACTCTAAACTACTTCTAAACACCTAGAAATCATTAATAACATGAATCATAACCTTGAATTCATAATTCAAATTCAAGGTAGAGTTAAGAGTCAAGTCTTGAGAGTTCTTTCAAATATTTTGAGAAAGTCCCTTTGAGTCCTTTTGAAGAGTCTTCTACAACTTCTAATAACTTGTATCAAGACTTGAGTAAATGAGTATAAGAATGAGGAGAATGTATTCATGAGTCTACATTATCATCGATATCGTTCATATCATGAATCATAAGTCTTGAATTCATAATTCAAATTCATGAAAGAGTTAGGAGAACAGTTCAAGAAAGTCTTTGAGTAAAATCATGAATCCTTTGAGATCAACTATCGATTTGAGCTAACTTTTGAGGAAGTAAGTATGAGAATGAGAAGAGTCGTGTACATGAGTTCCATATTGTTATGTAGACCCTTAGTTGAGCCGTTCATGCCCATAAATTCCGCATGAACTCCATAAGTTGAGTATCTTTGAGAGGAGTAGTATCTTTAAGTTCTAAGTCTTAAGTATTGAGTTCCTAACCCCTTTGAGGTTATATTCCTAGTCATGAGACTATTATGTGTTATCCATGAAGGTCAGTGAGTTGAGTTGTTCATCCCCATAATTCGGCATTAACCCTATGAGTTGAGCATTCTTGAAATGAGTAGTATCATGAAGTCCTTGAGTTGAGTTATTCATGCCCATAATTCCGCATGAACCCTCTGAGTTGAGCATTCTCGAGATGAGTAGTATTATTGAGTTCTTGAGTTTTGGAATTGTTGAGTCCCGAGTATTGAGTTCTATGTATAGTTATTAAAAACCTTGAATTGAGTCGTTCACACCCATAATTCGGCATGAACCCTATTTTGAGAAGTCTTTTACAATTACTTTAAACTTGTTTTAAGACTTGACCATCTGAGTTTGAGAAAGAGTAGCGTTGAGTTCCTTTTTTTCAAAATGAATATATGGGAGCTAAGTATTTCCAAGAGTAAATGTTTTCACATTTAAAAGAGGAGGAAATTGAGATTTCCAAAAGAGTTTTGAGTAGTTTGAGCACTATCTTTTTTAAGAGAAAAATTTTTGAGTAATAATCTCAAAACACAGAAAGAGTTATGTTTTTAAACATATGAGTTAGATATATTTTTGGAGTAGTATTGAGCACCGATATGAGGGAGAATTCTAACAACTCACTGCCCCATAAACCATGTAGCCAACATGGGTATAAATGGTCATACTTTTTAGATGATTTCTTGTTGCTTTTTAGCATAGACTAGTGGATCCACTTAGTAGTAGGTTCTATACCCCGACAAAGTATAGGACAGTTCTGGCAACGTAGGCTAGACGATGTATCATCACATAGCTCATAGTGATGGTTGTCGGTTAGAGAATCTCCCACAGAGTTATATTATATTTGTATATACAAATTGAGTTATTATTGTATTCTTAAATACATTGAGTTGCTATCTACTGTTTTAAAAGCTTTCCATATATTGCATTTTTTATTGTTTGCTTTATCCAGAGTTGAGTATCTTATTATTTAGTTGAGCCTTATTTCTCTGATTTGAGTTGAACTATGTTTCACTGAATTAAATATCATGTTATTGAGTTGAGCCCTATTTTCTCTGAGTTAAGTTGAACTATGTTTCTCTGAGTTGAGTTGAACTATGTTTCATTGAGTTGAGTGAGTTAAGAAGAGTAAGTATGTTTCTTTTCCATCAGATCACGCTTATGTTTATGTTTTAGAATTCCCCTTACATGCTCGTACATTTCATGTACTGAGCCATTTGGCCTGCATCATTTCATGATGCAGATACATGTACTCAGGATCATCAACAGGTGTTTCGTTGAGGTCACGTGATATTCCAGTCAGCTTTGGTGAGCCTTCTTATATTCCAGAGGACTTCACCTTTATCTTACATTTAGTAGTTTTGATATGTTGTGGGTCTTGCCTCGATATACTTCTGTAATAGTAGAGGCTTCATAGATAGACATAATTGAGGAGTTTCTGTATTTACTTTTATTTTTAGTATTATACAAACTTTTAAAAAGGTTGAGTATTTGAGTTTATTGAAATTATTTCAGTTTTAAGCTTTTGTATGCTTGAGTTAGTCTTCCGCTTGTAGCCAGCCAGGATGAGGGTTCGCTTGGGGACCATCAATGGTTTTCGAGTGCCGGCCACATCCAGGGTATAGGCTCGGGTCGTGACAAATAGGGAGAGAGACGAGTGAAATTTTTCTATGTATTCCACATTCATGTGAATTACACTAGATACATGCCTATAACACTAGTTATATGTATCAGGCATACCAGATACGCGAGCGAGATAGCAAAGTGACGATGAGAAAGGAGAGAGGTGAGCGAGATTTGTTGTATGTATTCCAGATACATGTGAATCCACTCGGATACAATGTATCTAGAACAAATTACACCTAATTTCGTCCTCATGTATTCGACATACATGTATCTGGACACACCATATATATGTATCTCAAGTCCAAAATCTGATATAATTCATAATATTGCAAACTAGCGTATATCCAAATAATTAGCTCCTAAACTGATGAGATTTCCCTAAGTTACCCTTTACTTAATAGAGATGTAGAAAATAGATCTCATCAATTTATATGAAACATCACTAATTCAAGTTAAATTTTAATAAACAACCCATTTATTATTTTAAATTGCTTCATGAGGATTATGTGATAAAGTGCTATGTAAATGTTGTGATGAGAATGAGAGGGGAAACAATTGAACATTTATTCATTTAAGTGTCCAATTGCTAACATGCTAAGGGGTAAATTTGCAGCTGCAGGGGGAATTAATGGTCCTTTTTTGCAATTAAGGGATTCTGTAATGAAATGATTGAATGCAGAAAGAACACCTAAGTTACAAATACTCTTCAATGCAGTTCCTTTATTTATCTTATGGAAGATTTGGAAGAGGAGAAACACCACTAATCATGAAGGAAGAATGACATATGTGTCCTGTGGGTATGGAAATAGAAATAAACAGAAATTTGTTTCCGTTAGCCAAGTATAACTACCCTTGGCTCAAAAATTTACCAACATCTTGGCCTGGGTTGGTAAATTTGTTTGAGGAGTACTCTTCTACTCTTGGTTGCCGAACAATAGTGTCGAATCCTCTAGAGATGAGGTCTTTTAAATGCAACGTTGATGGTGCATCTAAAGGAAATCCAGGCCCAAGTTCTGGGCCTTTTTGTATTAGGAATAGAGAAGGGAATTTAATTTATGCTGAAGACAGGAGATTATTTGATGGTACTAATCTAGTGGCAGAAGTGGTGGCATTAAGATTGGGTCTGGAGTTCTGTGTACAACATAATCTTCTCCCTGTTATACTTGAAATTGACTCTCTTTCTCTGAAGAATATTTTGGACGGAATTTGGGAAATCCCTTGGGTCATAGTGATGGAGATCGAGAGGATCAATATGCTTATGAAGGACAAGGAAGTGATAGTGGAACATATACTCAGAGAAGGAAATCAGTTGACTAACTTTTTCACTAACAACATTTTCTGTTTTGCAGGTACTCAAAGACTAACATACTCAAATTTTTAGGATATACCAAGTGAGGCTAGAGGCATCATCAATACAGAGAAAGTAAGACTTCCTAGCCTTAGGATAAGAAGATACCAAAATGGAGATTTTTGCTAATCATGATCATACAAGCAGATGCATCAATGACAAAAAAGAAGAACATTTAGAGAATAATAAAGTACCTATATTTATTGAATTTCAAGCAATGGTATCAACTTTTAAGCTCAATCTGCTGAGAGTCGAGGAAGATGGCAAAACATTGTTCTGAAATAGCAGGTAGATAAGGGCATGACAACAATCAAAACGAAATCAGCAAAAGGGAAATGGATCGTGAAGAACAAAAACTTACCCTTTTGGAATTCTAGGGATATGCAGGCAATGGAGAGGCATGAGTCCATCTGGAGACTCTACACTCAAAAGGGACAGGAAGATAGAGATTTACCACTAGCTCTTTGATTTTTGGACAACAAAAGCTTCATAATCAGCTGGAACTCACTAGATTTGTCGTTGTAGAGTGGAAGAAGTCTTCATTAAGATTGTTTTCATGGCATTCGTGAGACTTGGAATGTCTTAGGTGAAAACACCTTAAGCTCGACAACTTTCAGGTCCTGGATTGGAGTTGGATACTGAATTTGAAGCTCTTGATGTCTCTCCAGCTCATCGACGCTTTTCTCAATCGAGGACCATGGTTATTTCGATGGTGTTGTAAGGAAGGAGATGAATCGATTTTCTTTCCCCTCTTTTTTCTTTGATGTCAGGACATTTCAGGTCCTAATTTGTTTCTTTTATTGTTGTTTTCTTTTTCTATATTGTTATTGGGCCTGGGTCAGATCAGGCAATGTAGGATGATTTTATATATGCAATAAAGACCTATATGGTCTACTTCATCTAAAAGAAATAATCATTTATGTTAGTTTTTTGGGTAGTGGCATTTGCTTAGCCATCAAATATTTTATCATTTCTCAACTAATAGGAATTGTATGTTATGTAAATGGCAAAACTATAGAATAACAGTAGTGTGGAAACAAAATAGTATATAAAATTGAAATGGTAAGGATTATATAAGTAGTAACCCTTGATATATTTCTTAATACATGACATTTCATATTTATATATCGTTCTTATTAAAAATAGATATTTCATAATAATTGTTACTTCACAAATCAATACATAAATAACATTATTCCTATTTACAATTTAGAGTTATTAACCTTGAAAGTATGGATTTGACCAACATAGGAAAACTAAATGATTAATTCACGTTCATTGGTCGATTTAATTAATCAAAATAAATTAATTTATGTTCATTTATTGAAAGTTTGACTTCAAGAGAACACTAAATAATGATACAATGGTAAGTTTACATAGTTTCTTAAAGAATGTGAAATCTAAAATTGTGACATATAAATAGGAACAGAAAAAGAATATACCAATTTGAAGGATTTAGTGTTATTCACTTATCACATTTATCTTACAACTACTCCCTCCGTCCAACAATACTTGTCCACTATACTAAAAATAGATGTCCAATAATACTTGTCCACTTTATGAAATCCATGGATAATTTTACACTTAGTTCCTAATTTACCCTTATCATTAATCATAGTCATTTTCCTATTACACTTTTCAAGACATTGTATTTATTATATTCAAAGGGTGATATAGTAAAATTACCCTTCTATTTATAGTTTCTTAAGGGGTATGCCAAGTAAATAGTGGACAACTATTGTTGGAAAGAGGCAATAATATTCTTTTTGTTCATTACGGTAGCTCGCATTTAATTATACTGTGAACTAGTAAATGTGCCCGCACTTCGCGGGGTTAGAACATTCTTCTTTAAAATTTATTAGATTATTTCTTGTATTTTAATGTTATAGTATTTTTATATAAATTTATTTTTAAGAGTAAGGAGGTTTTTCAATTGTAGTTTACCATTTGTTTTATTAAAAGAAAAAGCAAAATTACAAATTATAACACTATTTTCTCCTAGTTTACATAATTTTATTTTACAGATTCATTAATTTGCTTTTGATATTTTACAATGGTTAGTTTATTTTTATCATCTATATGCATGGTTACATAGTGTCTTTAATTAGAGAGTCAAATAAATATTTTACTCAATTTTCTTCTTTGCAAATTTCGTTAGTATAACACTATCGATTGCTTTCAAAATATTAAATATTTTTTAAAAATATATATTGTAATGACCTGATTCCGTCGTTAGGGAAAAGCCAATGGGGAAAGAATTGGACCAGAAAAACTTTTGAGTAGTAACTTGAAATTTCCTAGCCTAGTCCAGATTTGGATGAAATCGGAGTCAGACGAGTCTAGGGAAATCTGGTAATGAATGAGAAGTGTAATAATGAAATTAATTGCGTTAGTGGATAGCTAAGACGTTGAGGAACCTGTACGACTTTACGGAATTGAATTCGGGCGAGTAGAACTCTCGAAATTGATCTTAGAGTAAACGGGTGTTTTCTGAGTGTTATGGGATGAAGGTGTGTTGTGAAATGGGGGTTTGGAGCTCTTAATTCGACATTTTGTTTCCGTGCAAGCCGTTGTGGCGGGATTATTCCTACCATGGCAGGGCTTCCATAGCGGGACAGTCGCGATTTAAGGCGAAAATAAACTCCAAAATCGTTTTATTCTGCAAGTTTCAACTTTGAGAGATAGGAGACGACCACAGGTGCTTTCTTGACGGTTTTTCGCCATTCTTAAGGCTAAGTGTAAGGTTTTAACTCACCGAATCCATTTTACGATCCGTAGAATGTAAATTCGTGGGTGATTATCAATGGGGAAGGGTTTTGATATGGAAATTATGGTGGAAAAAACCCGAATCTGGGTATTAGGATTTTGGGTTTGATCTAGGGTTATTGAGTTTGTTATAATCCGAATAATTAGACCTTTGATTGTTGATCCTTGTGGTCATCCAACGTCGTTTATTATACTTCACCCTGTAGTTTGTCCAACTCGGGTAACCATGTCTTGTCTAAACCAACTCTTAGTCAACTAGCGTAGAGCGAAACCAAATCCCTTTTATCGCATTGAACTAAGATGACCCAACACCCAAGGCATGTTGGGCCCATTAGAAAGACTACCTTGAGTCCAAAACTGCTCACGGCCTAAACGGACGATCATACTTATGTGTTTAAATTTGAAGGATGTATACGTTGTTTGAAAAATCATTATTTGTTGCGGGGTTGGGAGTTTAATAGTTTATTCTAGTCGAAGAAGAAGTTGTACTAGCTACTATTCCATCGAAACGTGTGGACATCCGGCGACAACGAGAAAACAAAAACGAAGGACCTTTCATGGAAGCATAGTTTAGGATTGTACCCCTTCGTGAGACTGATTATTTGTATCACATATTCCCCATTATGTATCCCCATTCAGTTTATTCATAAAATTTGTATAAATTTGGATTTTTGGGGCAATGGATTGTTTCAAACGACGGTATACATCCCTCAAATCATTAGTTCTACCTTCAGCATAAAAGAGTCACATATTTGTTTAAAGCACGCAATAAGTGTTTATGTATTATAATTGCATGTGTGATTATGTTGCTTTATTTGAAGATATTCTAGCCAACGCTTTTTGGAGATTTTCTAGAAAACCCTAAGCACAATTATCAAGTCACTATCGAAAGTACGTCCAAATACTCTTCAAGTCTTTAGTTTCCCAATAAATTCAAATTTTATGTTTTCAAATCCTACTCTCTCATACCAGAAAAAGATTTACCGTCTCAAATCAAACGAGATTCGAGGGTCGAACTACGTAGGACGTGAATTCTCCTCTGTGAGATACGTAGGCGGCCTTTCAAGGCTCGGTCTCATTTTGAGAAATTTTATTTTTTCCAACTTTTGCAAAGAGGCTAGAGTTTCATATCGATCGAAATCGGAAATATAACAATGAAAGTTACAATCGACTTTGTCTCAACTCAAGTTGGCGTTTCCGATTCATTAAGCTCAAAGTGAAATAGATAAATTTCTGTCTTTCTCTATACTAGTGGGCCAGTTTATCTTCGAATGAAGCAACCCTTGTGTGTTTACACTTATGTGTGATAGCTTGTATTAGTTATCATCTACATAGACTAACACGTTTATCTTTTGAGTTATTTTTCTTTGTCAAGTACTTATAATTGATCTGTGTTGATAAGCTGGCTGATCATCCTTATTTCACAAGATCTAAGGCCCCCAAAGATTCTTTCCCCGATCAAAGTTTGCAAAAAGGAAAGACAGTAATGGATGATAACAATGTTGAGATTAGCCTGATTGATGTTGTCGTGGCTCAATCCACCGCCGCTGATCAATATGAATTAATTATACAGTTAATGCAACAGATTGCCGAAATAATGGTCGAAATGCAAAGAAGACAAGACTTGCCTAATCCAATTTTTGCTTTCAACCCTCAAGGAGATGGAAGACCTCCACTCCACTTTCCTCCTCCAAGCGCGGAACATGTTCAGAACCCACCCTCTAACCCCGCTCAAAATCCTGCAATCATCGACCTAACCGTCCCAAATCCCTATCATGCCTCCGTCTCTTACCAACATCCACCTCTTCCTCAAGGTACCAACCCTCAAATCTTTCCTTCTTATCAAAATGCCAACCCGCAAGCTTGCCCTTCCCCTAAAAATCAAAATGTCGACAATCCGCAAACATTTTCCCATCACCATAATCAACATACCAACCCCCAGGCTTTCCCTCAAAATTACAAAGTCACTCAAAATACCCAGAGTCCTTCTATTGCTCTGTCATTGCCTCAAAAGACTACTTTTCAAATTCCAATTCCAATTCCAAATAAACCCTATGTCAACTGTTCCGAGCTTGATCACTATGAGAAACAAGAGAGAGAGTGGAAGTTAAAGAAAGAGGCAGTTAAGCTGAATATGAAAGAAGAGATCAGGAAAACTCTCAGTCTTTGTCGAGAGCATCCAAAAGGATGAATTCTCAAAACAAACCACAGGTGCAGACGACATAAAAAATGATGCAGCACAATGTGGAACTTTTTCTTAGTAGCGAATTAGGACACAGTCCAAAGAGGAATGTCAAACTATTAGGACGTGAGCTAATGAGCGACTTCCACCACAATCAAACAACACCCCTATCATAAGGCATATGGGTTTTACTTTAGGTTCACTGGTTTCAGTTTCACATCCGAAAAGTTTTGGTTTTCACCGAAGGCATCATTCCAATCTGAGTGACAATGCATCAAGATCTTTGGAAATTATGTCTGTGTAAGTTCTTACTTATGGATATGAAGAACTCCACATTCATGGCTAAGAGGTTTCAAGCCTCTTTTTCATACTCGACTTATTTGTCACTCTTCCATAACCAAAAGTTATCTTACATAAGAGATTTTCCTTTTCAATCGGTCGAGTCGAACTACAAATAGTATGATTCCTTAGGTTTAAGGATATGTAAGCGGGCTTAAACTTGAAAACTCGGCTGTAATCCGACATTCTCTCTTAAATCTTATTCCCTAGCATTCCGGGTTCTTTATAATTCGATATCAAAATAGGTTTTTAATTCTTTCATAATCGTGCGTTAAATCAAGCGTATCGAATTACAAGTGACTTGAATTCTCATATAGTCTAAGATATGTAGGGAACCCGTTTCTAGGGTTCGGCTATAATTTCTAAAGTCCGTACCAAAAACTCTTTTCTGAAAGATGAAGATGTAGTCGGTCAAAATTGGATTTGTCAATTTCATTTGCCTCGGATTTCTTTCATCAATCCATGTCAAACGAGGGACAGTTGTTGACACCCAATTTTGACCCTCCCCGAGAAGAATTAATTTCCGAGCTTCTTAATTTCAAACGATTTGAAATAATTAATTTGATCAAAATTTCAAATATTTTTCAAGTAATTTTTAGGTAATTTTAGTCCTTTTATAATTTTTAAATAATAAATATGTTTTTATATAATTAGTATATTTTATAAATATTCGAAGATCGCGTCAAAAAAGATTTTACTTTTACATAAATATTTTGTTAATTAGCTTAGTTTAAATTATAGTTTATATTCTTAAATTAATTAGTTTGATTAAGTTAATTATTTTATTTTGTCAAGATTAAGAAGCTCGTTAATTAATTAATATTAATTTATCTTATTTGAGTTTTAGCCAATTTTATTAATTAAATTCAAAATGGTTATTTTCTTAATTCAATTAGCTATAATCTAAATCCATGTAGCCATTCCTAATCTAACCCTTTTAACCTCCCCTTAAACCCAACAACCCAAAATAATTTCTAGATTATCCAAGCCCAATTACAATTCCAATACAAAGAAATTCTTTCCAAAACAGACCCATCAGCAGCCCATAAAATACAATACACCTAATCCCAGCCCATACCAACAATACATACGTACAACAATACTAAAAACAACACTAGCGCATACTCGACCGACCCCACGCTTCTCCTCCACCAGAAACGCTGCAACCCAGCGAAAATTGTTGAAGTCCAGCGATTATAGCAGCCCAATATCGCGAGCATCGAGACCCGAGTCCAGTAACGAAGCAATCTAACGTGTCCCATCTTGATGCCTCGTTCGTCCGTATTTCAAATCAAGCGCCTCAAATCATTGTTCTGTTGAGGAATTGTACGATTTTCGTACATAAATTCAAGCTGGCTTCCTTATCCTTAAGATTTTTGAATTTTGAATCCATTCCGTTTTCCCCCTCAACCGAACCCTAAATTTTCCCCTATAAATACCCCTTCTTCTTATCTGTTTGGGGTTGGAAAAAACTGGTGAAAAAAGGAGGTATAGAGAACGATAGTTTATAGAGAAAATATTTTCTAAGGTCGCAAATAGAGAGTCGAAACTTGAACAAAAAGCATTCTCGATTAGCATCCAAAAGGATTTGAGTTTCTTTGAGCTCTGTTTCTTCTTTCACGCATCGTCCTAGATCGCCGAAGTTCTCGGAATTTGCATTGTGGTGGTGAAAGTTCTGCTCGAGTTCATCGTCTCAGCTCGCTGCTTCGACAGAGGTAAAATGATTTTCTTTTACACTTTAGCTCTTCTTTGTTCATTTAAGAATTAAGAGTGTTATGAGTTTTGTGAATGAAGGAATGAACTGCTATTCTAAATTCATGTCTTAATTTCGATATAGCTTGGTTTTGTTCTGAAATGCAAGATGAGTTTCCTTTTAGTTCTGTTTGAGTAGTTTATTGTTCTTTCGGTTTCAACTCGAGTTTTGATAGCCGTTTGGTTCTGTTTCTTCTCTGTCTGCTCATGTTTTGGACTTATGTCCTCTCCCATTTGATTCAGAATGTTAGTGTTCTTTAGCCTGTTCTCATAAAGTTAAGTCAACTTTACACTCTGTTGATGGCTGTTTTCTTTCCTATCGATGCCATGTTGGAGCTGCTTCTACCTGCTTCGATATAGGTTGTATTTCTCAACATGTCCTTTTGAAAGGTTGTTGATATTTGTTTGCACTGATGAATATATATAGATTGGTTTAAAAATAAAAAGGATAACATTATTCTCCCTCATATTAGATGACTAGCCGAATACACTTGATATGAATTAAGTTGTAGGAATTGGGGTATTGATTATTTTGCTTCTTTGATTACTCACTGATATTACTTGCCACACCTAGAAACATCATATGCTTATGTTAAAATCTGAAAATTGTTCATCTTGAAAGTTACAGTAATTATGAGCACATTTGGTGTAATTTCTTGAGTCTTAACTAGAGCTTTAATATTGTTTTAAGCTTGATTGGGTAATTTCTTTTTCTTAATTTAGTTAAGTATGTCTTCTCATTATAGCTTGAATTGCTATCAACTTTATAATCTGGACATCAATATGTTCGTTTGTTTTGGTCTATCTCTCGAAATTTGATTTGGTGAACACCTACACACTTGATCATTTGTGAATGTAGATCTGTATAAGGTCGTTTCGTTTGGTTGAATATTTGTTTAAGATTTACATGGTGGAAATTTTATATATTTTCTTTAGTGTCCATGCTTACCCCTTTATTTATTTTTCAAATCCAAGTGTATTTTTCTTCATTATGCATTTGTTATCCTATAATCCATGAATCTGAACTTGTCTATCTCCGGATCGGGTAACTCCAATATTTTTTAGATTCTCTGCATTGTGTGTTCAGTAGTAATATTAGTTTCTTACCTTTATTTTTAATATAAATTGGTGTAGTAGCTTCCACTTATTTAGAGTAGCTTCCAATTGTTTATAATAGCCCCCTACATGTTATGAAAAAGTTAGTTGTGATTTCTTAAGACCTTTTGACATTCTAGTTCAATAAGATAGATAGTACCCAATTGATTATATTATCTGAAAGATCTGATTATTTTCTTTCATGTTTTAATTATTCTATGTTGCATAAAGTTTGGTGCTTTAATTCTTTATAGACAAATTGGTGTTAAATTAATCAACAAGGAATATGTTGTTATTAGAATATCAAATATCTGACCAATTTGCTACATCGAGTTGCTTTATTTTTGAAATATCGACTCCTACTTGTTTAATTCACTTGTGCTAATCATTTTCTTCATCTTATTTGCGTGTACACTCTCCCATGTTGAGTCCACTCGGACTCCCCACCCCTTTACATTCGATTCTCCTTGGGTTAACCTTCGTGTTGCGAAAGGAAAGATACTATTATTTGGGTTAAAACCCAAGTTGAACGATCAACAGTGGCCTTAAAAGGCTAAAAACGAGTAGCAGAAATGGACCAAAACCCTCCTAAATTTCGGCAATTGTATTTTGTATTTATTGGGCCAAAGAAGGCCCATCTTTTATGTTGATTATTATTTTGCTAGATTAGGACAGGTGGGATTGGGCTTTAGGCCCCAAAGGAAAATTATTTCTTTTATGCTAGCCTAGGACAGGTACAAATGGGTTAAAGGCCCAAAAGCCGAAATTAGGCCCAAGTGCTGGTCTAGGTGGACAGAACACCAAACTTGAGCCTGAACGTTCTCTCCCTCTTTATTTTATTTGTTTTCGTATTTGTCTAATTGTTTATTTGCTAGTTAATTCTAAGGTTTTTTCGTAACTCAATTCCCTAAAAGACAAAACAACCATATCTTTAAAATCAAATAAGTATTTATTTGACTTTAAAATATCTAGTACTTAACTAATATTTTTATTCCATCACCCTTTCCCTTTTAAAAAACAAGTTCAAGTCTTAAGTTGTTATTTCTTCAAATAAAGTATGCGTTTATTTTAAAATCGTTTAGCCAAATAGTTAATTACCGGATAACCACATGTTAGTGGGCATTTCGGGTGCTTTCAAACCCTTCCCAAAATGCTAATATGAACCCCGAACCCCCTTATAATATTTTCATTAGAGTCCATGTTTTAATCTTTTGAAAAGATAGTTTTCTTAATTTTTCTTTAAAAATTAAGTGGTGACACTTAAAACCAGTCTAAATATATTCTTAAGTAAAACAGTAGATCCCCAAAAGATTGAAGCAGTCAGGAATTGGGTCAGACTTAATTTTGTGACTGAAATTAAGAGTTTCGTGGGGTTCGCTAGCTACTATCGTCGCTTGTGAAGGGATTAAGGTCAGATTTGCAGATTCAAGTTTGTAGGTGACAACATTTAAGAAGTTTTGGTAAGGGAATGTTAGATAATGAACACCATTACTTTGGAAAATGTATTTAGTATTATTGTCATAACATGTATGGGTTGTTTAGCGAATGATGAAATTAAGTTATGTCATTTGAGGTTCAAAGTTATACTACGATTTCATGGATTTTTTGTATATCAAGAAGAGGTCAGGATACGACTGCTCCAATAACAACGAGGTTTACTTGGTTAAGTTATTAAGTGTGTTACAATTGTGGAGAACATGGGTATGAGGAGGAAATCAGTGAGGCCGTGGAGGCCGGGAAAATGGTAATGTGAGTAGATGAGTAGTGCATCCAGGCAAGGAGGTTGCCCGTAAAGATGACATAGCTTAGTTTTTATGCCTTTTCGGGCAAGACTGATGCTAAGGGTCTGATGCAGTGATCACAAGTACTATTATTGTTTGTGATCGGATGGCTAATGGGTTGTTTGATCTAGGTTCTACTTATTTTTATGTGTCCGTGCGATTTGCCTCTGAATTTGATATGATTTGTGATATACTTGATGCCCCCATCCATGTTTCTACCCCAGTTGAAGAGTCAGTCATAGTCACCTATGTATATCGTGTTGTCCTGTTGTGTTTATGGATTTTCAAACTTGGGTTGATTTGGTTATGCTGGATATCACTGACTTGGTATAATCTTAGGCATGACTTAGTTGTCCCCCTATTATGTTGTGCTTAATGATAATGTTAAGTCGGTAACTCTAGAGATCCTGGGTAGTGAAATGTTAGAGTGGAAGGGGGTACAAGCCTAAGTCAGCTAAGGTCATATATGTCGTATGGGGTAGGAAATTGGTGGGGCGGGATTGTTTGGCGTGATTGGCTCATATTTGGGATGTTGAGGTCGAATCCCCCTCTATTGAGTCTATTCCTGTGGTGTCAGAATTGAGAGAGCTTAAAGCTCAAATCAAGAAGCTTCTTAATTAAGGTTTCATCCCTCCTAGTGCTTCCCCGTGGGGTTTTCTTGTCTTATTTGTTAAGAAGAAGGATGGTAGTATGAGGCATGTTGATTTTATCTTAAGCCATAAAGGGGTGGATTAATATCGGGATGACAAACTTATTGATAAAGAAAGTCCCATTGAGTATACTTGGGTGAAGGCAATTGATTTTTTTTATTAAGAAAGTGCGCATAAAAATTGGGTTAGTCCTTTGAACTTGATGGGTATACCTGAGTTTGAGGTGTTGTGTTGATGGAAAGTTTGACTTTGTGGTGATAGTCAGGGTTGACTGAGCATAAGGGTAATACGAGTTTGTGATGGAATGCAACTATATAATAAGATTGGTTGGCAACTATTGAAAAAAACTTGAGAAAGGAGTGTACAGACATTAGCTCGAGTTTGATGATAAGTGCTTGGTTCTTGTTTTTGAGTTTAGTAATGAGTATGATTCACTAGCTATGCTCTAGTGTATTTTCACTTTTGTGAGTGGATCCCTAGTGGTGGATCAGGGGTACCAAATCCTGCGATGTTCTCTTGGTTGAGTGGGAGGATTGGGAAGATTTGGTTATTTCGAATGGCATAATTGGTGTTGTCTTGGAGTTGTTAAAGTATTTTAGTGGTTCGACATGTACCAGTTCCTTATGAGAATTCATAGAAGAGCTACCCTGTGTGATCATGGTTGTCCGACAATCTTAATATTCGTCTAGTCGTCGAGATCATGTATTGATTGTGTGTGGATGAATGCGGGGATCATTGGGTCCAATTCTACTGTTCTTAAGGGTAATCTACTATCATAATTGTTAAATCTAGCATTCGATAGTATGGTTAGAGGGTTGTATGCTTGGACATATCCCTCGATGAGTATCTAATGTATAAAGATCAAATTTTGTAACTTAAGCTCATGGAATTTTATGTTGTGAGAAGGAGATGTTGATAAGAACCATGATTGGTTGAGTATTATGCGTGTGTGTTGGTTGGTTCAGGTCCACCTTTAATTGTAGCGAGTATTGATTTAGAATTACATCATGCTTATGTGAGAAAGGATTAGTCTTGATGATTGTGTCAAGGTCCTTGATAACCTGTGGCAGATGTGAGTATGATCAACTTTGGTGGTTATTGAGAATAGTTTTTGTTGTAGTTAAGTTTACATATAAGAATAATTATCACTCGAGTATTGTGATGACTTCATTGAGGCATTGTATGGGAGGATGTGTAGATCACCCATAGGGTGGCTTGGGGTTGAAGATGTAAAACTTTTGGGAGTTGATTTGGTGAAGGATGCTCAGGGCAAGGTGAGAAGTATCCAAGCTAAGCTTCTAGCAGCCCAGAGTCGACAGAAAAAATATGCGAGACAAGTAACCCCAGTGATTCAACGATTCAGATACTACTCTACTTTTACTTTAGCCAGTCTTTCCTAGTTGATCACTCGGGGACGAGTGATGGGTAAATTGGTATCTATTGTAACGACCTGATTCCGTCGTTAGGGAAAAGCCAATGGGGAAAAAATTGGACTAGAAAAACTTTTGAATAGTAACTTGAAATTTATAGCCTAGTCTAGATTTAGATGAAATCGAAGTTAGGCGAGTCTAGGGAAATCTGGTAATGAATGAGAAGTATAATAATTAAATTGATTGCGTGAGTGGATAGCTAAGACGTTAAGGAACCTGTACGACTTTACGAAATTAAATTCGGGCGAGTAGAACTCCCGAAATTGATCTTAGCGTGAACTGGTGTTTTCTGAGTGTCGTGGGATGAAAGTGTGTTGTGAATGAGGGATTGGAGCTCTTAATTCGACATTCTATTTCCGTGGAAGCCGCTATGACGGGATTATTCCCGCCAGGGCGGGGCCGCTGTGGCGGGTTGGGGCCACCATAGCAGGACAGTCGCGATTTAAGACCGAATAAACCCTAAAATCATTTTATTCTGCAAGTTTCAACTTTGAGAGCTAGGAGACGATCCCATGTGCTTTCTTGACGGTCTTTCACCATTATTAAGGCTAAAGGTAAGATTTTAACTCCTCGAATCCATTTTTAGATCCGTAGAATGTAAATTCGTAGGTGATTATTGATGGGGGTGGGTTTTGATCTGGAAATTATGGTGGAAAAAATTCTAATCTGGATATTAGGATCTTGGGTTTGGTCTAGGGTTATTGGGTTTGTTATAATCTGGATAATTAGACCTTTGATTGTTGATCCTTGCGTATATTAATTGTTTGTAGACCTAGAACAAGCGGAAAGAATCCGGAAAGGAAAGATTCAAGTGTCTTAGGGGATTTAAACTTAGATTCGAGGTAGGAGATGATTGTGATTTTATGTTGGTGTGATATATATTTGTAATTGCTCATTATAATACATGTGTTGACACCCAATTTTGACCGACCTTTAACCTTTTGGATTGCTATTCGATTAAATACGTGTTTTTAAGAATATATTTCGAGTTTAAGATTTTAATTGATTTTGGCTAAAAATTGTACATTTTAGTATGCGTGCTTTATAAAATTATCGTAAATATTATTAAGAAAACTAAAAGTAATTGTTTTATTCAAATGTTTTTGTGATTTTAATTATATAAAAATATTATAATATTTGCAGTATTTTAATTGAATAGCATTTCTTATAATTTCCTCAAAATCATTTAACTTTTAGCCTATTGTATTCTAATTCATTCCAATTCTAGCCTATTCAATCCAAATTCTCATTTTAATTATAGCCTTTGTTCATTTAAATTTTAGCCTATTTTTATTCCAAATTCAAATTTCAAATGGTTTAATCTCATCCGTTCATCCTTCAAACTAAAACC
>JAJONQ010036102.1:0-14428 GCA_036250385.1 Solanum microdontum
CATTGTAAAAAGACAAGGGGTATCACAAAAAGGGCCTTAAATCCATATCTATGACATTTCAATAACCTTAAACAAACTAAGCCTATAGTCAGAATTGAGCAGATACAAAGCTTCAACAATAGATAAATTAATGCCCCATCCTAAAATTTCCAATTTGAAATAATTAAGCCATGATCAACTAGTGGTCATGTTGCTTTGAATAAACCTATCACACCCAACAATAAACCAACAACAAAACAATTAAAAGAGCAAATATATTCTAGTGATAATAAGTAATAGAAAATAAATGGGTCAAAACATGCTTCTCATCACATGAAACGATATAACTACACTTCAAAACGGAACATATGAGGCTATGAAAAAACTAGAATCCTAGAAACAGTCTACTATAAACAACATTTAACTTATCTTGACAAAGTAATACACATAAACAATCTTTTCCTTCTTAACCAACAGTGAACTCCTAATAATGAGGTAAAGGTGAACACCCTATGCTCTCATGCAGTTAAGCAAGATAGCAAATAACTTATGTGATACAAAAATGAACCTAAATGCTTTAACATGCACAAATCAATCAAAATAATATTAATAAGATAAGACAGGAGTTCACATAATTCCCAGACATGAACAATGAAGGGATTTTAACACCTGCAAATTAATGAAGGAATGTGGGAAAGGATAGACATGTTTTAGCATATTTATAAGACATAAGTCTAGCCACAAGATGATAATGAGACTAACAAATCAAGGATTTTAAAAAAAAAATGGAGGAAGAACAGGCTACTGCCTCCAACAAACAATAAATAATGTAACATACAAACTCCACATCGACTAGCTTAAGATTCTGCCTCTAATACTTACGAAAACAACAACAACATTCACAAGAGCACGCCTTATGTCTCAAACAACCGAGACGCCAACTCCAACTCAATCACTCGGCTACTACATAAGCAATGAATCGAGAAGAATAAAGGCAGTTGAGAAATGAAGATAAATAAATCAACAAATGAGCTTCAGCTCATCAAAACAACACATCAACTAAAGAGTCAAAATTGAAACGAAGTCTACCTTTTGAAGTGCAGCAAGCTGAGACGAGACAAGCAAGGGGACAACAACTTCTACTGACTTCGAGAGATTCCGAACAAAGCAAAGAAGCTTGAGACGGGAATTCAAAATTGGAAACCTTTAGCCTAACCACTAGAAAACCAAAAGAGAACCTTCTGATGGATTTTTATATAACTGTATTATGCCTCTCTTGTCTATATCTTTTCAATATTCTCCCTTTGTTTCTTGTCAAAAATTTCCCCAACCCAATGTAAGCTGTCTCTAACCTCTAAAAAATAAAGACAAAACAACCTTAAATAGATGAAGAATAGGGTTGATTTAGGGGGAAAATGGGTAGAATTCAAAACTTGAAATTCCAATCCCGATCGTCGTAATTGACACCCACACTAACTCTCCGGTGGGAGAACCTCTACTACAACCCAAACCAAACAACTAATCTAAAACTAACGCATTTAAGTACGGAAGCAAGTTAAATACTAAGGAAATAAATAGGGAGTTCCTATAAACTCCAACAAAAGTCTAACAAGAACTAAACAATGCGGAAGAAATAACCTAGAACCTGAAAGTCAATGTACCAAAACATCTAAAGTTCAACAAGTCTAAATAAGAAGGGATGCAACCCCAATCTAATGAACTAATCAACTAACTAGAACATAGTCTAAGTCCGAAAATGGTGGACATAGACGAAAGGAGAACTCATGGCAGCCCGGAAGAATTGACTCATCCTTGAATTCGAACGATCACTGATCTTCTAAGCGAGGTCTGTCAGTAGCGGCTTGAAGATGCCCTGTACTCAACAAAAATAAGACCAAGTGCAGTATCAATACACAACCGCAGTGTACTGGTAGGATCACACGGCTATCCCACTAATTGCAATATACATAAGTCAATATAACATTATAAACATGCAAAATACCTAACATATACAATATCAATTATCACATGCTCAATAATATACACAATTATGACAAGTAATTGGTCCTCTCATGGAACCCAAACCCAAATAGTTTGCATACTGGAACGTGGTACCCGATCCAATGTTTATGTCGGAACATGGCAATCGATCCCATAATTATGCCAGAACGTGGCAACTGATCCCATAATTATGCCGGAACGTGGAAACCGATCCTAGTTAGTTATGCCGGAACGTGACAACAGATCTATTCAACACACCACAATCACAATTACAAGTACATGATTAAAATCATACATTTAAGTCATGATTTCATGGCAGTCATCATTCATCTATCTCATTTACAACAAGTGTGATCAATAATGCAACGTAACATTCATATACATACATGTATCATAATGAAGCAAGAACAAACATACATAACACAATCATAGAATCACAACCATCACCTACCTCGAAACAGCCTTGAAACCCTAAGAAACTTGATCCTTCCCTTTTTGGATTCGTTCTGCTTGTTCTTGGTCTACAAACAATTAATATAATACGGGAATCAATAAACAATCACTAATTACTTGAATTACAAACAATTCTATGAACCCTAAATCAAACCCATGATCCCAATTATCCAAATTAGGGTTGTTTCCACCATAGAATCTATAACAAAACCCTCCCTCATCAATATTCACCTATTCTATTACGTTCTACGGATCAAAAAATGGATTCGGGGAGTGAAAAACTTACCTTTAGCCTCAAGAATGGTGAAAATGAGTAAGAGTCACCTGGGGTTCGTTCCTTATCTTTAAAAATAAAAAAGTGTCAAATAAGGTCGTTTAGGGGTTTATTTACGACTTTAAGTCGCGCCTGGCCCGCCACAGCGGCCACCATCTCGCTACAGCGTCCCCGTCAAAGCGGCTTGCATGAACCAGTGAGCTATTTAAAGAATTCCAAGACCCCTATTTCACAACACACCTCTAATCAATGACGATAAAAAAATACCCTTTACGCTAAGATCAATTCTGGGAGTTCTACTCGCCCTAATTCAATTCCATAAAGTCGTACGGGTTCTTTAACGAGTTATCTAACTACTCATGTGATCAAAATCAAAATCAACTCAACCAATTGTTACCATATTTCCCTACACCTCAAAGACTCTGATTTCATCCAAATCTGGACTAGGTTGGGAAAATCTAAATACTACGAAAAAGTTTTTCGGCCCCAAATTTTTCCCTGTTGGATTTTCTATAACGACGAGAACAAGTTGTTACAATAGATACCAATTTACCCATAACTCATCCCCGAGTGACAAAATTTAGGAAAAAAAATAGGCTAAGAAAGAAATGAAGTAGTACCTGAATTGACGAACAATTGGGGATACTTCTCTCGCATGTCCCTCTCGGTCTCCCAAGTAGCTTTCTCAACTGGACAATGCTTCCATTGAACCTTCACAGACTTAATCTCCTTGGTCCTCAACTTGTGCACATCACGATCAAGAATTGTAATCGGTTCCTCCTCATATTGGAGGTTCTTGTCTAACACAATTGAGTCCCACTTAATGATATAATCCCTGTCACCATGATACCTCTTCAACATGGACACATGAAATACTGTATGAACACTCGATAGATTAGGAGGTAAAGCCAATCTATACGCCACCGGTCCTACACATTCAAGAATCTCAAGTGGACCAATGTATCTAGGACTTAACTTACTCTTCTTACCAAATCTCATCACCCTTTTCATGGGTGATACCTTAAGAAGAACATTTTCACCAGATTGAAACGCCATGTCTCTTACCTTATGATCCACATACATTTTTTGTCTACTCTGGGCTGCTAAAAGCTTAGCTTGAATTCTTCTCACCTTGTCTTGAGCATCCTTCACTAAATCAACCCCCAATGGTTTCACATCTCCAACCTCAAACCATTCTATGGGTGATTAACTTCCCCTCCGATAAAGTGCCACGAATGGAGTCATATATGATAACTATTGTTATAAGATAATTCACACAAAGGTAAGAATTTATCCCAATGCCCTCCAAAATCAATCACACATGCCTTCAACATGTCTCCTAACACTTGAATAGTCCTCTCTGACCGCCCATCAGTCTGTGGATGAAAGGTTGTACTAAAAGTGAGTTGTGTGCCCAATTCATTATGCAATTTCCTCTAAAACTTAGATATGAATTGGGTACCACGGTTTGAGATAATAGAAAGGGGCACCCCATGCAACCTCACTATCTCTTTCACATAAATTTTAGCCAACTGTTCAGCATTATAATCTATTCTTACCGAAATAAAATAGGCTGACTTAGTCAATCCATCAACCACTACCCAAATAGAATCAAACTTCCCCAAAGTCTTGGGAAGACCAACCACAAAATCCATGGATATTTTTTCCCACTTCCATTCCGAAATTGACAATCTTTGAAGCAAACCTGCGGGCCTTTGGTGTTCATATTTCACTTATTGGCAATTTTGACACTTTGCCACAAACTACGCTTTGTCCTTCTTCATGCCCGGCCACCATTAAATTCACTTCAAATCTCGGTACATCTTGGTCACTCCTAGATGAATAGAATATCGCGAACCATGAGACTATGCCAACAATTTATCAATCAAATCATCTACTCTAGGAACACATATTCTCCCTTTAAAATTGAGCACACCATCCGCATCAAGAGTGGTTTCTTGTGCCTTACCAATCACATCTTTTTTCTAATCTCCTCCAAATTTTCATCTTCAGATTGTTTGGCCTTGATCTCCTCCATGAATGTGGCCCTTACATTAATACTAGCTAACACCCCACATCTTTTTTAGATGCCCAATTGCATGATTTAGACTCCAAGGTCTGAATTTCTTTAGCGAAAAGTCGCTTGGTTATACTTAAACAAGCTAAACTACCCATACTCACCGCTTTTCGACTCAAAGTGTCTGCCACCACACTAGCCTTTCCCGAATGGTATTGAATGGTCACATCATAATATTTAAGTAACTCCATCCACCTTCGATGTCTCAAATTCAGATAATTTTGAGTGAACACATGCTGCAAACTACGATGATCAATAAATACCTCACACTTAACACCATAGAGGTAATGTCGCCAGATCTTAAGAGTAAACACTACCACTACCAACTCTAAATCATGTGTTAGATAATTCGTCTCATGCACCTTCAATTGACGCGAGACATAAGCTATAACATTCTTATCTTGCATAAGAACATCACCCAAACCTGAATGTGAAGCATCACAATAAATAATAAAATCCTTACATTCCACTGGTAATGCTAGGATAGGCGCGGTGGTCAAGAGAGTCTTGAGCTTTTGGAAGCTCTCCTCACATTTTTCAATCCATTCAAATGGTATCTCCTTTTTGGTCAAATTAGTCAAGTGAGTGACAATAGAAGCAAAGTTCTTCACAAATCGACGATAATAGCTAGCAAGCCCAATAAAACTCCTAACTTCCATCACAGAGCTAGGACGAACCCAATTCTTAACCGCCTCAATCTTTTGAGGATCTACCATTACCCTTATTTTGAAACTACATGTCCCAAAAATGCAACCGAAGTCAACCAAAATTCGCACTTAGAAAATTTAGCATACAATCTTTCCTTCCCAAGAATACCCAAAACAATACGAAGATGATCGACATGATCTTTCTCACTTTTCGAATAAACCAAAATATCATCAATAAAGACTATGACGAAAGAATCAAGAAATGACTTGAACACTTCATTCATTAAACTCATTAAAGTTGCAGGCACATTAGTCAAACCAAAACACATAACCAAAAACTCCTAGTGCCCATAGCAAGTTCTAAACGCCGTTTTGGGCACATCCTCATGCCTAATTTTAAGTTGATGGTAACCGAATCTTAGATCAATCTTAGAGAAAATTGTTGCATCTTGCAATTGGTCAAATAGATCATTTATTCGAGGCAAAGGATACTTATTTCGAATAGTGACCATATTCAATTGTTGGTAATCTATACACATTCTTATACTACCATCCCTTTTCTTAAAGAACAAAACTGGAGCACCCCATTGGGAAGCACTAGGGGGAATAAATCCCTTATTGAGAAGCTCTTGGATTTGAGCCTTAAGTTCTCTTAATTCTGCCGGAGCCATGCGACATGGAGGGATGGAAATGAGATGAGTACCAGGCTCTAAATCAATGCAAAAGTCTATATCTCTATCTGGAGGCATACCAGGCAAGTCATTAGGAAACACTTCTCTAAATTCTGACACCACGAAAATAGA
Organism: Solanum microdontum; assembly: GCA_036250385.1. Taxonomy (NCBI): domain Eukaryota; kingdom Viridiplantae; phylum Streptophyta; class Magnoliopsida; order Solanales; family Solanaceae; genus Solanum; species Solanum microdontum. The sequence goes on from JAJONQ010036102.1 coordinate 6,235, forward strand.
CTCAATGGATGGAGCTTCAATTTCAACATCCCTAATATGAGCCAAATAAGCCAAACAACCCTTCTCTACTAATTTACTAGCCCGAATGGAGGATATAATTTTAGCTTGCTTAAGTTTGTACACCCCTTCCCACTCTAATTTTACCCTTCCCGAAATTTCTAGAGTTACAGACTTAGTATTACAATTTAACACAACATAATAGGGGGACAACCAAGTCATGCCTAAGATAATATCAAATTCAATCATATCCAAAATCACCAAATTAGCCCAAGTCTGAAAACTCATAAACAAATTAGGACAAGCACGATAGAAATAGGTAACTATGACTGACTCTCCAACTGGGGTAGAAACATGAGTATGAGCATAAAAAATATCACAAATCATATCAAATTTTGAGGTAAATCTCACGAATACATATGAATAAGTAGATACCGGATCAAATAACACATTAGCCATCCGGTCACAGACAAAAATAGTACATGTGATCACTGCGTCAGACGTCTCTGCCTCATTCTTGTCCGAAGAAGCATAGCATTGAGCCCAATCATCTTGACGATGGTATGCCGCCCGTCGAAGGCGCAACTCCCTGGAAATCCTGAAAATGATGAGATGGAGTTCTTGAGTAATTACCTGTAGAGGCGGGCATGACAGACTGAATTGACTTGGCTACATGCGTTGTCCTCCCTGAACCTCTCGAATAAGAACCTTGGAAGATGCCTGAAATCTTGGCCCTTTTTGCCAAGGCCTTAGTCTGACCGTCTCACCTCACCCCTAAGGGTGTGTATCGGTTGGTTCGGTTCAGTTCGGTTTTAAGTATTATCAGTTCGGTTTATCGGTTTTCGATTTTTAAATATGCTAAACCGATAACCAAACCAATAAGATATTTTTTATCGATTTTTGGTTTATCGGTTTTGGGTCTTTAATGGTTCGATTTTCGGTTTAACCAATAAGAAAATGCTTTCAAAATAAATATATGACTTATCCAATAATTTGACGCGATACGCATACATCAAAATAATCATCCCAAATGGGGGTTATCACAACAAAGTCTTGGTTAATTTTCAATATTTACAATACTTGTCATTGTCGTCGTTGTTGCAACTCGCAAATCCTTGCCGTCACCGTTCTTTAGGTTTTAAGTTTTGACCTACCTAAAGTAAATAAGTAATCCTAAAACGTAAAACCTAAAGGTTAAATAACTAAGAGTAGAGAAGAGAGTCTGTTAAGTGTTAAGTAGTGTTAATTATTATTTATTGCGTAGGGTTTTTATATTTTTAGTCTAATATACCACTAATTATATTAATATTTTTTGTTTAATATTATATATATATATATGTATGTATGTATAACTAAAAATTATTATTATATTCTTAATGGGTAATCGGTTAACCCAATAACCCATTATTAAAAAACCAATAACGAACCGATAACCTAATAATTTTTTTTTGTAAAACCATTAAATAACCATTAACCCAATAACCCAATAACAATAAACCAATAACACTTTTTTCGATTTGGTTTATTGGTCGGTTCGGTTTTTGCACACCCCTACTCACCCCTCCAGTTTCTTAACATAATATGTTACATCATTAAAGCTCCTCCCTGCAGAAGTCATATGAACAGATAATACTTGCAACTCAGAATTCAGTCCCCTAATAAATAAGCAGATCCTCTCCTCCTCAATAGTCACCAATTGAGTAACATATCTAGACAAATCATGGAACTTGGCCTCATAAGCAGCCACAAACATACCACCTTGCTCCAAAGCCATAAATTCATCCTTCTTACGGTATCTCAAAGTCCTAGGCACTTACTTTTCTAGAAACAGAGCATGAAATTGGGTCCAAGTAAGTAGAGGTAAAGTTGAAGATCTATATTCCATATAAGCTCTCCACCACTGCTTAGCCTCACCTTGAAGTTGAAAAAATACAAACTCAACCCATGCTGATGGACAATTCCCAACTTATGAAGCATTTCATAGCAATCTAAGATAAGTTCATAAGCATCTTCATTCTCAGAACCAAGAAACACATGAGGCTTAAGCTTCAAAAACTTAGTCAGCATGTCATACTCATTACCAGTCATAAATGAACCCAACAAAAGACGGAATAAAGCATGAGTACCTACGTTTCCACCCATATTGGGAGTAGTGATAGCAACAGAGGGATTAGCGGGAGCTTGAGTTGCTTGCACAGATGAAAGCATTCTAGGTCCAACCAATCCCTTAAAAAATGACATGATCTGTTGAGCGAACATTGGGTCGATGGGAGGAATACATGTAGCCTCAGCCTGCACCTCTTCCTCTTGTCCAACCTCTTCAACATTCTCAACATCAACATTCTCATGTACCTCTTCATGATGTACGGGAGGGGACTCATTTTGGGAACAGTTTCAACCGGTACGTCATTCCTAGCAGGTGATACACTTCTACGGCCTCTACCCCTAGCTCTACCTCTACCCCTGCCTCGACCGCGACCTCTCGCTGCAGATTCTTCAGCTAGAGCATTAACGGGAGCTACGGGCCTGACACCGTTGTATCTAGTGTTAACCATCTGCAGACAGAAGAGTGAAGGATGTTAGCTAACAATTTGAATCGACAGATACCAATTGGAATCAAGTTATAGCATGAAAGAAGACAATAAAAAATAGAGAGATTTCCTAAAGTCCAATAGCCTCTCGAGAAAAAGTAAAGGCGTCCGCGTACCATTCTACGAGAATCTACTATATTCATTTGGTACATCGAGAATAACGAACCTAGGCTCTGATACCAACTTTGTCACGACCCCGACCGTCATGATTGCCACCCACACTAACTCTCTGATAGGAGAACCTCTACTACAACCCAAACCAAGCAACTAATCTAAAACTAAGGCTTTTAAGTGCGGGAACAAGTTAAATACTAAGGAAATAAATAGGGAGTTCCCATAAACTCCAACAAAAGTCTAACAAGAACTAAACAATGCGGAAGAAATAACCTAGAACCTGAAAGTCAATGTACCAAAACATCTAAAATTCAACAAGTCTAAACAAGAAGGGTTGCAACTCCAATCTAATGAACTAATCAACTAACTAGAACATAATCTAAGTCTGAAAATGGTGGACATAGACGAAAGGAGTACTCATGGCAGCCCGGAAGAATTGACTCACCTTGAATTCAAATGATAATTGATCTCCTAAGCGAGGTCTGTCAGTAGTCGTTTGAAGATGCCCTATACTCAACAAAAATAAGAGCAATTGCAATATCAGTACACAACCAAAGTGTACTAGTTGGATCACGCGGTTATCCCACTAAGTGCAACATACATAAGTCAATACAACATTATAAACATGCAAAATACCTAACATATACAATATCGATTATCACATGCTCAACAATATACATAATTATGACAAGTCATTGGTCCTCTCATGAAAGCCAAACCCAAACAGTTAGTATAACAGAATGTGGTACCCGATCCAATGTTTATCCCGAAACGTGGCAACCGTCCCATAATTATGCCGGAACGTGGCAATCGATCCCATAATTATTCCGTAACGTGGCAATTGATCAAAGTTAGTTATGCCGAAACGTGGCAACAGATTCATTTAACACACCACAATCACAATCACAAGTACATGATTAAAATCATACATTTAAGTCATGATTTAATGGCAATCATCATACATGTATCATAATGAAGCAAGAACAAACATACATCACACAATCATAGAATCACAATCATCACCTACTTCGAAACAAGCTCGTAACCCTAAGAAACTTGATCCTTCCCTTTTTTGATTCGTTCCGCTTGTTCTTGGTCAACAAACAATTAATATAATACAGAAATCAATAAACAATCACTAATTACCCGAATTACTAACAATTATATGAACCCTAGATCAAACCCATGATCTCAATTATCCAAATTAGGGTTGTTTCCACCATAGAATCTATAACAAACCCCCTATCAATATTCACCCATTCTATTACGTTCTATGGATCGAAAAACGGATTTGGGGAATCGCCTGGGGTTCGTTCCTTAGCTCTAAAAATAAAAAAAATGCTAAATAAGGTTGTTTAGGGGTTTATTTATGACTTTAAGTCGCGTCTAGCCTGCCACAACGGCCACAACCCCACTACAACAGTCCCGCTAGAGTGGTAAAACCCAGCGCCAAAGCGGCTTACACAAACCAGTGAGCTATTTAAAGAATTTCAAGACCCTCATTTCACAATATACCTCTAATCAACGATGATCAAAAAATATCCTTTTGTGCTAAGATCAATTTCAGGAGTTCTACTCGCTCGAATTCAATTCCGTAAATTTGTACAGGTTCTTTAACGAGTTATCTAACTACTCATGTGATCAAAATCAAAATTAAGTCACCTGATTGTTACCATATTTCCTTACACCTTAAAGACTTGATTTCGTCCAAATTCAGACGAGGTTGGGAAAATCCGAATACTACGAAAAAGTTTTCCGACCCCAAATTTTCCCTCGTTGAATTTTCTATAACGACGGGAACAGGTCGTTACATTATATGATTTTCAAATATAAGAATTTCTTTAAAAACTTGAAGAATTTATTTCCAAGTTCATAACAAAAATTAAGTTGTTTAACTTTCGCACTTTGAATCCCATAAAAAAGGGAGGCGGGAGTAAAAACATTACAAAGGTTGATGGGCTATCCATATTTTAAACATATGGAAGCTCTCTTTGTGTTTGTCTTGTGGAGTTGTGTGTCCTCTTCCCAAATTGAAAAAAAAACATTTGAGAAATATTAGAATATGAGCATTAGACGATTTTACTATGGAGTTTGAGAATCAAGATATATAAATATATAAACGAGTGTACAAAATTCTTGCCTTTACCGTTGCGTATGTCATATGATTTGAGAAAGACCTTGTGTAACTATAAATCAAAGATACATAAGAATTTCAAGACAATTGTATAGTCTTATCCAATTTGAATGAAAATCTAGAGAAGTAAAATTTGAATAATCATACCATGCAACTTGTCCATCAATCGTCCATGGATGTCAATCATCAATAACTGAATAATTTAGATACTTTATCCATGCTTGTGTCGATTGGAAAGGAACAAGCATGTCATGATCACCACTATTCAATAAAAAATAAATTGTTATGTATATACTATATATAGTAACGTCAGCTAAATATTATCATAGAGTGAAAGTATTAGACCTGTATATAAGTGATCGATAACCTTTTGAACTAAGGTTTACATGATACTATATACTATTCATGAAAGTAATTGTGTAACTTGTAGACAAAATACTTTTCCTACATCTCGCCCGTGGTCTTTTTATAGTTTGCTAATCAAAGAAGAACGAAAAAAATGTTTTAATATCTCGAACCATATCTATAGCTCTTATCAACAATTACTATACATATACAAATAAAACGAATTGAAATACCTTTCTAACATGGAGAGCCTCTTGAACTCTCGGGTCATTTGCCCAATAAGTGGAAAGCTTGCGTGTGGCGACCTATAATCAGAGAGTATATACATATATATTTATAATTACTTTGTATTTATGTAACTCGTCAAGGAAATTATATTTGTACTTCTATCTAAAAAGTACATATGATTCTTTTCCATTCTTGAAGGCGTTGTGAACAACATTACTTGCACTGATGTTGTTAGCGCATACGGGACTATTGATTTCCTTATGATATCCAAATGTTCCTGCCAACCAGTGGCCTTTGCACCAGTGGAAATTTCCATAGCTATAGCTAGCTTATCACTTTCCTTTGTTACTGGATTTCCTTACTCGAATCATGCGGACAAGGTTTTTATTAAGGACGAGAGTATTGTTATGAACCTAGTCCAGCCCAATGTGGATACCAGGGTCACAAAAGTAGTTATTGGGATGACAAGAGATATTGGGTTGAGAACAAGGAATAGGGTCAGGTTAATTTGGGATCCGAGTTGAGAAGTGGGTGTGGGACGATTCTATCAAAAAGGGTAGTGGTATGTGATTTGGGAAATATGCAAATTGTTAAGAAAAGTGTATGTTTCCTCTCATCTCCCTTCTTAGTCTAAGTTTACCATTTACTTTTATCTAGCTCTATATTTTCTGATCTTTTTTCCCTCTTGTTAAGGTTTCTCAGTTTCGTTGTAAGGATGTTAGTCATTTCTATTTCTCAACTGTATTTTGTGTTCTTCAGCAATTATCTATATATCCTCGTTGTGTAGTAACTTGAGTTGTTACAAGTTACCAAAGCAAAGTTCTCCACATTTGAAATTTCTAGCGAAAACATTCTGTTTTCAGCCATGAGAACATTAAACATTGTCTGGGTTGATTTTTTTATCTTTAATAACACATGCTCCATCATCAAACATAAGTGAATATCCAGTAGCCATGAGTTGCCCAACACTTAGTAAATTATGGGCCAAACTAGGAACAAATTGAACATCATGAAAAAGCTTTACTTTACCATTGATGTTTCTTATTGCTACTGTACCTTTTCCTTCAGCTTGAAGACAGTTGTTATCACCAAGCCTGACAGTCGATTTTAGTGTCTCATCAAGTTCTTTGAAGATTTACTTCATACCTGACATATGGTTGGAGCAGCCGCTATCTACAAACCACATATCACCTGCAACTTCATTAGTATCACGTTAAGCCATGAACAACTTACTTTCTTCATTAGTTGTGTTTGTATAATTCACTTGTTTCTCCTTGTAACAGAAATCTACTTGCACATGCCCAAACTTCTTGTAGTGGTGACATTGTTTGTTGCTTCTATTGCATCTTTTCTCATTGAAGTATCTTTGAGCCTTTGCCTCGGCCTCGACCTTGACTATTTCCATGAAATGCACCTGCCCCGTCCTCTTCCTGTCGGTGCCTTCTCATGATCTCTTGAATTTGGTGCCTCCACCTTAGATTGAAATGCTTTTTCTTCCTACATTTTTGTTGACCTGTTTATCCTTGCCTCATGGGCTTGTAAAGAACCCATCAATTCATCGAATGAAAATTTTGACAAATCTTTGGACTCCTCAATTGTAGCCACAACATGATCAAACTTAGGAGTTAAACTCCTTAAAAATATTTCAACAACAATTTGATCAGTTATTTGGTCTCCGTATGACCTCATTTGACTAATAATAACCATTGCTCTAGACAAAAAATCTTGCACAGGTTCACTTCCTTTCATCATTAAAGATTCAAACACATGTCGAAGAATTTGAAGTTTTACAGCTATTACCTTGATGAGCCTTGAAATTCTGTTTGCAAAATTCTCCATGCTTGCCTCAAAGTGGTGGCTGCTGCAATTCTGGAAAACACTGTCTCATGGACTGCTTGTTGAATGAAGAACAATGTCTTCACGTCCTTCTTTCAGTTTTCCTTCAGTCACTACGGTTTATCCGGATCTGCATACCCAGTCTTTATCAAGTCCCAAAGATCTTGAGACTTAGATAAAGTCTTCATCTTGATGTTCCAGAACTGGTAGCTTTGTCCCGTAAAAATGGGTATGGCTAACTAAGATATGTTCAGAGAACTTCCATTGGAAGCCATGTTTTTTTCTGTTAATAGGTCGCCTGAATCTAAGCGTGATCTAATACCATAAATTTTGGATAACACAGATCTAAAGCTCATTCAAGAACCAAAATATTGGAAAGGAAAAAAAAAATTAGCAGTCAAAAAGTGTTCTTGAATTGTAAGCTTCTGTTTCTTGTTATCTTCAGCACTGGCTGAGATATGTTCAGAGAACTTTCATTGGAAGCCATGGTGTTTTTATATTAATAAGTCGCCTGAATCTAAGTGTGCTCTGATACCACAAATATTGGAGAACACAGATCTCAAGCTCACTTAAAAACTAAAATATTGGAAAGGGAAAAAAAACTAGCAGATAGAAAGTGTTCTTGAACTGTAAGGTTCTGTTTCTTGTTATCTTCATCATCAATGATGCCTTTTTAATAGGCTTACAACCCAACTAAAATGCAGAATTAAAAGAGCACTAGCTCAGTAGTGTTTTCAACAAAAAAGAGAAACTTAATGACCAATTTACAACTTTCCTAGACTAAGTCAAAGTCCAATAAAATACTAAAAGAAAGCTGCAATAACTTTTCTCTTCTTTTGTTTGAATCATTTATTCAACAGGGGGGATGGTAAGTAATAGGACCTTAGTTTAGTTAAGATATGTCTTTGGGATTTTGGTCATAGTTTAGGGATAGTTGAGCCTTATCCCT
>JAJONQ010036103.1:0-14284 GCA_036250385.1 Solanum microdontum
TCTCTTGTTTGCAATACCAATCCAACAATGTAATTCATTTTGTTTATTTCGAATTAAAGACTTTTTTCTAACTCAATAATTAGAAATTGAATGCATATCGTATAAGGCATCATTTTAAAGTAATGAAAATATGAGATGGAAAAAAATACCTAATTTATATAATTTGTAGGGTCGGATTGTTATGTTGTCGGGTTGTGCTACTCCAATCCTTCAAGATTTTGATTTTTTAGTGTTGGGCTGCTTCAATTGTCGGATTGGGACCATCAACTGTTATGTTAATCTTCAAAGTGAAGTTTGGAAGCCATGAAAGTGAAATGGGAGAAGAAGAAAGTGAAAAGGTAAAGTAACTTTTTATAAAGTGGAATATTTTCTTCCACTTTATAAAGTGGAAGAAAAAGTTCCACTTTACAAAGTGTAAGAAATAGTTCCATTTTATAAAGTGTAGGAAATAGTTCCGTTATATATTAAAACATACACGTTATGAGACTAACGGAAAACGTTTAGAATATCAGATAAAGTGGAATTTTTTCTTCCACTAAGCCTATTTTAGTTACTTACAAAAGTAGTGACTTATTTTGGTCACTTTTATGTTTTTGTGGCTTATTTTGGTTCCGAATCCGAGATTTATATAGTTTTAAATTGCTCATGATGATGAGAAACGTAAAATTGGCCATATACCTAACTGATACGATATCAAAGCTATCAAACTAATTTATCAGTAAAAAATGCACATCATCTAAAATATATACCAAAGATGTGTGTGAAGAATTCTCAAGCTAGTTTTAGGAGAAACTGTTTCTATTTTTATTGATGATGATCTCGATTACAATGTCTCCTTTATATAGGAGAATATTGCAGTAGACTTAACCTAACACAAGAGTTCTATGCTAGCTAATACAGTGCTTAGACAGGCTCATACAAGGACTCTTAAGACTTATACACAAAGACTCCTACAAGGATTACAATTAGACTAAGTGACTGCACTAATCTCGGTTTGGTGTCTTTGATCATCATCCTTATCTTTGTCTCCAACACTTCCCCTCAAACTAGTGAGTGTTCCACACTCACTCCTAGCTTGGCTTCTAAAATCAGCAAAAGCCTGCTTTGTCAAGGCTTTGGTCTGTATATCAGCCAGTTGGTCCTTGGACCTTGCAAACTGTGTGAGCAACTGCCCTCTGGCTACTTTTTCTCGAACAAAATGATAATCCATTTCCACGTGTTTGGTCCTGGCATGCATGACTGGATTCACTGTTAGATACAAGCACTCACAAAATAATGTAGGAATTGTCTTTAGAAACACACCAATCTCACGTAGAACATAGATAATCCAGGTCATTTCAGCTGCAGTAGATGCCAAAGCTCTATATTCAACCTCAGCACTCGATCTTGCCACTGTAGTTTGTTACTTGGATGCCCAGGAGATGTAGTTTGCACCAAGATAAATGTTGTATCCATTAGTCGACCTTTTAGTAAGGGAACAACCTCCCGAATCAGCATCTGAGTAACCATAAAACCTGCACGTTGAGTGTGAAATGATTCAAAGACCATGCTGGAGAGTCCCTTAAATGTACCTAAGGATCCTTTTTACACCTTGAAGATGTTCACTGTCTAGATATTGCATAAATTGACTAGCTAGGTTGACTACATGATTGATATCAAGTATTGGAGACTTCTCACTATGCTCCTGTACCGAGAAGCATCAACTAGAACTCCAGTAGCTTCCTGTAAGCCATGTTTCTGTGCTAGAGGTGTGTTCATTGCCTTTGCCATTGTCATTGTCATGTCTGTCTTGCTAAGAAGCTCAGTAGCATACTTAGCCTGACTCAAGTGGATCCCCCTTTGGAAATATCTTACCTCAATTCCTAGAAAGAAATGAAGAGGTCCAAGATCTTTCATGGCAAACTCCTTCCCAAGCTTTGTAGCAATCTCTGAGACAAGCTTAGGATTACTTTCTGTGATAACCATATCATCCACATATAACAAAAGAAGGAGGTGCCTCTCACACAATGAAGAGTAAATAAAGAGGGATCTGCTTTACTACACAGGAAGCCAAGATGAAGTAAATGAAGACTGAATCTGTCAAACCAGGCAATGTGTGTCTATTTAAGGCCATATAGTGCCAATTTTTAACAAACACACGTGATTTGGATACCTGAAATCAGTGAAGCCTGGAGGTTGAGTCATGTACACTTCTTCCTGCAAGTGGCCGTGTAAGAAAGCATTTTTAACATCTAACTATCTGATCTCCCATCTTGAGCTGACTGCAATTGTGAGTACTATCCTTATAGTTGTGGCTTTAACCACAGGGCTGAATGTCTCCTCAAAGACAACTCATTCAAGTTGAGAGAAACCTCTATCAACAAGCCTTGCTTTGTATTTGTGTATTGTGCCATTTGCCTATAGTTTATTTTAAATACCCACTTAGAACCAACTATATTTAAACCTGTAGTTTTGGGAACCTGTACCCAAGTCTGATTGTGGTGGAGTGCATCAATTTCTTCTTGCATTATTGCAAACCAATGGGGAGATTGCAAAGCTTTCTTTATGGTTGGTGGTTCCTTATGTATCTCTACTCTACTTGCAGCAAGAAACAAGTGTGATATAAGTGCTGATTTAGCCTTGTGCCTTGTCATCATATGGTGTCCTGATACCTCAGGGGCTGGTGGAATACTGGATACAACCTCAGTGCTTGGACCAGTGTCTGTTTGTTGACCAATGCATCCTGAGAGATCAACTACCAGGTATAGAGAAGTATTATGATCAGATGATTCAATTTGTGCATAATCTGTTTGTCCAGTTTCAAAAGATTTACCATTTAGCTGACCCCTTGGAACATCATTAATGCTTACCACATCTTCACTATCAGCCACATTGTTTGGTAGTATATCATCCAGAGGAAAAGGGGTATGTACTGTTTCAGCAAAGTTAGATCAATGGTGTTGTCACCATTAGCGAGATCATTCTCAATGTTGGACAATACTTCCCCTGAATTTGGTGCCTGCAACTTAGAAAAAAACTCAACATAAGTAGCTAAGTGATTTGAAAAATCAGGTTGATCTTGTGACTGGGCTGAGTGGACATAAGGCAATATGGTTTCATTGAACACCACATGTCTGGACACATATGCTCTTTTTGTATGAAGGTGGTAGCATCTGTATCCCTTGCGCAGACTACTATATCCAATAAACACACAAGGATAGGTTTTTGGACTGAACTTTGTACTACCTTTTAAGTATGGAAAACACCTACTACCAAACACTTTCAGGCAATTATAATCAGGTTGTGCACCATATGGCTTAACAAAGGGAGTTGTCATCTTCAACACTCAGGAAGGTAGTCAATTTATCAGAAACACATCAGTCAAGAAGGCTTCTACCCATAGGAACATAGGCAACTTAGCATGGAACAACAATATTAATCCAGTTTCAATTATATGCCTGCATTTTCTTTTTGCAATGTCATTTTGTTCTGGTGTGTTAGGACAAGAAATGTATCTAATTATCCCACAACTTTCTAAGTGCTTAACAAATTCTTAATTTATGAATTCACCCCTCCATCACTATCATTTCTGAAATTTACGAAAATACTTCAAAAAAGTCTGATTTCTTTTTAAGATGATATAGCCATGTAAACCTTGTGTGATCCTTTACAAAGACTACATAGTACTTCATATGTTGTGAGGATTCAGCAGGAGCAGGACCCCAAAGATCACAATGAATTATTAACAAAGGTTCTTTCTCAGTTTTATTTCTCAAAACAAATGGTAGCTTACAACCTTTTCCCGACTAACAACTCGAACAAACAGAAGGCGCTTTATTTCAGCGACTAATATCAATGCAACTATTTCTACTTAAAAAATTTAAAGACTTCAAGCTAGGGTGTCGTGATCTAACATGCCATATGCTATCTGAGTTCTTCCAGTCTTGTGTGGCAGTCAAGGCATAAAGGTTGTTATCTTCCAATGCATAGAGTCCACCTTTCCTAGATTCTTTGGCCAGAGTGTCCTAGTCTTCTTGTCTTTAACAACGAAATCAGATTCATCAAATTCAAGAGTGCATGATTTATCCCTGGCAATCTCACTTATGGAAAGCAGGTTCTTAGTGATTTTAGGTACCACAAGGACTTCTTGTAGTTTCAGTCCTGATTTAGTTGTATTTCCAACATGTGTGATATCTAATTGTGAACCATTTCCAATAATTATTTTATTTGATCCATGATAGTCTTTAAGAGCCAATAAGTTACCTAAGTTATTTGTCATGTGACTGGTGGCCCCCGAGTCCACATACATGTTGTCATCCTCTCCAGGTGAGTTTTGTAAGTTCATAGTAGCTAGTGCTTGTGGTAGTTCACACCGGTAAAAACACTTTAAAGCAGTGTGGTTATACCTACCACAAATTTGGCATGCTTCAGATGGTTGACTTTGTTGGTTTCCTTTGGTCTGACTTCCTCCTTGAGTATTCTGATTATTGTTTCCCTGGCCAGCAGGCCTGAAACCACTTTCTTTTGAGTTGAAATTGTTGTGTCCTCTGTTTCTTTGAGAATAGTTTCCTCTTCCTCTACCTCTCTGTGCAGAGAATGTCATGTTGTGTTTTGGTTGAGGCATCTCCTCTTCGTCCTCTCTCATATCAAAACCCCTGAGTGCAATTGATTTAGAGTAAGATAGGGTGCCTTACCTAGCTAGCATGGCAGTTTGGAATGCCTTATATTTGAGGCCTAAACCTCTGACAAATTTTATCACTTTGATATTTTCATCAACAAGCTTGTGTATGGCTGCAAGTCCATCACAAAAGCCTTTGAATTTGTTGATATAGTCATCAATTTTCCTGCTTCCCAACTTAATATTCTGCAGTTGTTGTTTAAGTTGATACTCCTTGTTCTTGGTTGCTTGAAAATAGGCTTCTTCTAGGCATTCCCACATCTCCTTGGTAGTAATGCATCCTACTATACATACTTTCTTCCGTTAGCGTGCCTGAGATCCAACTTCTAAGTAGACATCTTTTCTTCCCAATCTCCATCACAACTACTATCCTCAACAGCCTTCCCAGAAGCAGTTTCAATAGTCTTCTCTGATGTCGATGGTGGTGCATTCTCCTTGATGAGATATGTCAACTTGAAAACTTGGATAAGCTGCAACATATGTGTCCTCCAAATCCAGTAGTTATTTGGTTTGAGTTTGATAGAGCATGAAGAAATCAAATGGTGCAGTGATGATGTAGAGAGAGTATTGGATGAATTTGTTGGTGCCATTTTTTTTTGGACAGAATCAGTTTTTTCAATTTTAAAACGTAAACAACGACAAGAGTTCTTAGTGTTCTGATACCATGAGGAATTCTCAAGCTAGTTTAGGAGAAACTGTTTCTGTTTTTATTGATGATGATCTCGATTACAATGTCTCCTTTATATAAGAGAATATTAGAGTAGACTTCACCTAACACAAGAGTTGTATGCTGGCTAATACAATACTTAGACAGACTCATACAAGGACTCTAAGGGGTTGTTTGGTAGAGTTTATAATAATAATGCTAAATAGAGTGTATTAGTAATGCTTGCATTAGCAATGCATGTATTAGTTATGCTTGCATTAATTATACATAGATTATTCTTATGCATCGTTTGGTTTGCATTGCATAAAAAAATTAATTTACAAAGATACCCTCCACTATTATGGTGGAAAAGATGTAAAAGAGGTTTTGAAGGGTAATTGGATCTTTAATCATACTAATGCATGCATTAAAACCATTGCATTGCTAATACCTAGAATCCATGGTATTAGCAATACCCACCTTAATACACTTTAGAGTGTATAATAATGCAAACATTAGTTATACATAGGTTGGAAAAGAGTACCAAACGCTACTAGTAATACACAAGGCTAATGCATACATTATTTTTTCTAATACACTCTACTAAACGACCCCTAAGACTTATACATAGACTCCTACAAGGATTACAATTAGACTAAGTGACTGCACGAATCTCGGTTAGGTGTCTTTGATCATCATCCTTATCTTTATCTCCAACAGTCTGCTCTACAAATTCTGACAAATTTCAAACAAGTCACGTAATGCAAACAATATTCAAAAAATCTGTTTGTTTGTGTATTTATACCAAGATATCAATGATGATTCACGTTTCGGAGAACCCTACTTCCTTACCCCAAAAAGGTATGCTCAATTTTCCCCTTTCGATCAACTCGTCTTTCTTTTTCTTGGCATTAATTGTTCTACTTACATGTGTTTGAAAAATTGAATGAAAATGCTTTTGAGAAATTTGCATTTTGATGGGTTTAGGTTCTTTTCTTTTTATCATGGATTGTCTGCATTTTTTTGGGAAAAAGGACAAATATACCGCCAAACCATCGTAAATGGTATACAAATACCCTCCATCATTGTAACACCCCGTATACTAGAACTACAAAAAAATGCAGTTTTCCAGAAGTTGCAGGTGCAAACAACGGTCACCACTTACAGACCGTAGGGTGACCCACGGTCCATGCTGGTAGTCCGTGGATGCCACCTGCAACCCCTCCTCAGAAGAATCTAGAAAATCGGCTAAGGTCCGACCCACGGTCATGACCTACGGACCGTAGGAGGACCCACGGTCCATCCTGCAGGTTCGTGGTTCGCATCTGCAACCCCCAAGAACTCAGCCCCCAGAAAATTCTCTAAGTCCTGACCCACGCCAGGACCTACGGATCGTAGGTCAGACCACGGTCCGTGATCCAGGGCCGTAGGTTGGACCCCAAACTTTCAGCTCTCAGTCCCGATCGACGGTCAACCAGCACGGATCGTGAGTCGATCGATGGTCCGTTGGTCTAGTCTGTCGGTGACCCCGACAACAGTTAAGTCAGGGGTCTTTTGGTATTTTCCTTATTCGTTTGACCCCTAAACTACGTTGTTTAAACCCTAAACTACGTGGTTTTAGTCAGTTTAAGCCTAGAAACATAACTAGAACTTACCTAAGTCAAATCATTCATCAAACCTTAAATAAATTAGAGCGTAAGAGGAGAAAAGAGGTCAAGAACCCTAGTTCAAGAACGCAACAAGGTTCCATTAGTTCCATCCTCGAAATTGAAAGATTTCTCCGTGGAATTCGTCACCAGGTATGTGGGATTTCACTAGTGGGTTCCTTTCGCTCATTAGGTCCCTAGAATTCAGTCAGATTCTTGACTCCCTATTATTAACTAGACTTAGGGTTTTCTAGAATTTCAGTAGATTATCATGAATTAGTTAATTTAATGTTCCAAGTTAGATTATCATGTTATTACTTGGTTTCTTGCATGAATTTCAGAACCCTAGCTATGTAGTTCTTTAGTTCTTGAATTACACATGCTAGGTTAGATATTTCAATATTTTCAGATATACATGCCTCAGTTTTTGAATGTGTCATTATCAGTTTATTAATGTGCATTCTTAGTTTGCATGTCAGTTTTGAGCTATCCATTATATTACAAGAATTTAGTCATAATGTGTAATCACTTAACCTATTGGGAGTAGCATAATACCGAGTTGGACTAGGGTCATTCACCCATACAGTCCCATAACTACGAGCCACGTAGGTTGTAAGTCCCCTCTGTGGGCATCATTTTAGCGATCACGCCAGCATGCCTCTATACCTCTGGCAGGGTGTATTAGGTCCTCTCGATGCGACGTTAACATCGGACTCCACATTTAGCTTATGTGGTTTTATTGTCGGTTATTTGTAGCTCCCACAGTTCAGTCAGGCTCCATTGCATTGACCACATTTCAGTACAGTCAATATTCAGTCTTAGCATGTTATAAATTGGTCATTGCATTCCGTTAGCTCAGTAATCAGTATCTATGTCATGCTTATATTATACTCTTGCTTTATTTCTTGTTCATTTATATGTTTATTTCAGCTTTACTCTATCCTGCATGCTTAGTACCTTTCAAGTATTGACGCATACTCTGCATTACATCTTCTTGTGATGTAGGTTCAGGTCCTCAGCAGTCAGATCACGTATATATCGGTTCTCGATCTCCAGTTCAACAATATTAGTGGTGAGTCCTCATTCTTCGAGGACAATAGTCATGTTACCTTTCAATTTTTAGTCTTTTAGTTTCAGTTTCACTAGATTTAGTTGGGGCATGTCCCAGCATTTCTAGTCAGTAGAGGCTTTATTTCAGACATAGTTAGATTCAGCTTAGCATTTGAGTTTGATATTTCTCTTGTATTAAACTCTCAGATTTGACATATTCAGTTTTAGTATATGGGTATTCCCCATTATTTCAGATTTACTTATTATTAGCTTCCACATCAGTTATTATTATTCTTAGTATGCTCATGTCATGCCAGTAGGGTTAGCTTGGGGTCACTTGCGATCCTAGGTCCCGCGTCTGCATCCAGGGGGTAGCCTCGGGGCGTGACGGTCAGACTTTTCGTTCATTAGTACCCCTGCTATTAAAAAATTAGAGCACATGTTCCCGTCACTCTAACGGAAGAGTAATTAGTGACACGTGGCGCAATTCTATGGATCAATCCGATTTGACCAATTAATTAACCCAAAAATAAAATACCCACCCAATGACCCGTTTAACTCATACTAATATTAATCGATAACAAATTGATTAGGCATTTTCAACCCGTTAACAATAACACTTAGATCTGGCTCCACAGACGCCCTCTGTGGCCATAACTCTGAACCCTATTCATTTTCTATTGAAATTCAACCGACCCAACATCGGGTTTTCAATACCCGAGTTTCCATCAAGTCCAATTTTTGATTCGTTGAGCCAATCCAATAGACGTCATAGCTGGTGAAAAATTTGATGAATTGGGTTGCAACTGGAACAGAGAAAAAAATAAAAATAAATATCTCTAGGAATCTAAGTTGGGAGAATAAGAAATTGTATTTAAATAGCTGTTGATTGGAGTTATCTAGTTGTAGTTTGGGAGAAGAGATCAAGAGTGAAATAGACAAAGGGAATAAAATCACTTTTTTAAGAGATCAAGATTCACGAGTGATGAACTAGGGTTTTAGTTTGTGAGATGAACAAAGATTTGAGAGAAGAGGATTTTTCTTCAGGTTTGTAGATAGATTAGTATTTGTGTGGATAATGGGTGTATCAGGTGGGTTAAACGGGTCATTGGGCGGGTATTTGATTATTGGGTTAATTAATTGGTCAAATCAAGTTGAGCTGTAGGATTGCGCCACGTGTCACTAATTACTCTTATGTTAGAGTGAGGGGCAAATGCGCTCTGATTTTCTACCGCCAAAGGCACTAATGAACGAAAAGTATGACAAAGGGTATTTGTATACCATTTACGATAGTTCGGGGGTATATTTGCCCTTTTTCCTTTTTTTTTAATCTCTCAAGATTTTTGTGAGTGTATCCGTTTGGTTGAATGGGGGAATTCTGATGTAATTGAACTTTTGAAAACATTTACTGATGTTTGAGAAATTCCATTCATAGAAATTGAATGAAACTGATTTTTGCGAAATTTTCTTTATTTTCTATTAAAGGATTTAAGGGCTGATTTTGTATTTTTTTTGTCAAACCTTAAACATATATGTGAAACACACATTTCATAGTTCTGTGTATAGTGCCTAGAGGTAGCTTTTATTTTTTATGTTTACACACATTGGATTGACTCGTTCTTTGGGCATAGATAGTTGATAGATAGTTCTAATTATTTTTTCTATCTCAAGATTTTTATGTGTGTGTCTTTGGGTGAATGGGGAATTTTGATTTTACCTAATTTTTTATAACATTTGAGAAATTCCACTTGAAGGATATGAATGGAACTACTTTTGAGAAATTTTCTTTGATTTTTCTAAAGATTCTTATGGGTTTAGGTTCTTTTTATATTTTTTTTTGTTAAGCAGTGATTCTTATTTTAGCTAAAATATTAATATTTATAGGCATCAAATAATTCTGTTTTTGAGAGATTTGACCTTGAATTTCTTTTTTCAATCTCTTTTGTCGGTACATATTCTTGGTAGAAAGGAATGTAGGCTTTTCTAATTTTTGTTTATTAGTAAGAAAAAAACGTTTTCTTCTCGGAGGTCACATTTGCATGATCACTTCTACTAGTTGATAGGCACACCCATTAATGGCTACTTTTGTGTTGTGTGTGATCTTGTGCTTGGATATGAAATTGATGAAAACCTTTTACTTTGTTGAGTTTTTGGAGTTTTCAGATTTCCAACAGAGGTTGCATAGATGGAGCATTCAGGCAAAGACAAATGCAATGTGGTATGCATAAGTTCATGTTATCTGTTACTATTTCTCAAGCCTGTAGTAAAATTCAAATGCGTGATATTGCATGATTTGACTGTCTGTTATTGAGGAACTATTGTATTTCTAAGCTACCTGCTCCAAGAGACAATAAGACTACGAGGGTAAGACAGAAGTAAAGAAAGATCCATTCGAGGAGATCTTAGAATCAGAAAGAAAGATGCAAAGGTCGTAGTTACTTTCTTTACATCATGTGAAGCCTAGAAGGATATGGAATATATAACACAAGACAATATATTCACTTTGGTACTTGATGCCTCAAACCAAAGACGTCTTTTTTTATCCTTTTCTCTTCTCATTTCTCGCATCTTCTTTTAGAGGATGGAAAACTAGAAAGAAGGAAGAACATGCTGTTACTTTACGCTTGTGCATGTTAGGAAATGACTAAAAGCCATTTCTAACTTTCACTTCTTCTAAGCAGCGATAATTTACCTGGATCATTCTGATTGCATGAAAGCTTCGGTTTGATGTTTGGATTACTAGTTTGACTCGTTTTTGGGTTGTGTATATGGTTTCTTTGTGATATTAAAACCAAAAGTGGTAGCTCACTCATATTTGCTTCCCATCTATGTGGAAATAGAGACTATTGGGTAAGAGAGTCGTAATTGTAATGTGCATATAAGACGGTATTATCATATGTGAAATCATAAAAAAGTAATGCGGTCTATTGGAGATTCAAGCACAAATAAAACACGATTTTAATAAGGAAAAATGCAAATGATCATCCAAGGGTGTAACGTAGTGTTCAATGAGTTTGTTGAGAACCAAGAGGTCTCAAGTTCAAATTCCAATAGAGAAAAAAACATTAGATGGTGTCTTCCATTTGTCTTAGTCTTTGTGGAAGTATTATACCTGGTTTTTGTCAATAGTGGGAGCCACTGGGAGGTGACAAGTAGCCTTACTGTTTTGAAAGGAAAGCGTCTAAGGCGTGAGGGGAGTCATTGTCGTTCTGTTCGACGAGGTGAGAAATGAAAAGGGCAACGAGGTGAGGCAAGGCGATTATTGAGGCGTCACCTTCTAAAAAAGGACACAACATTTAAAGCTTAAAACATTATTTTAGAGTTTTTTTTGACTTACCTCTTTCAGTCGTCTGATGTTCTCCAACCTTTCCTTGTTCTCTTCAGTTGCAAAGATATATATTCTTCTTCTTTGTTCTCATTTTTCTCGTTTCTTCTTCTTTCTCCTCTGCTTCCGAAATATTCTTAATTTTTCTTTCTTCCTCTTGCACAACTTCTTCTTTCCTCTGTTTTTTGTCCTCTGTTTCCATCTTTTCTCAATTTTCTTTTCATTTTTTCAGTCTATTTATTTTTCAGAGCATTCCCAAGCGAAAGGGAAAATCTTCCCACCACAAGCAAGTGAAAGATGGAGATTTTGCTAAAATGTTTCCATCAAAGGAAGCACGAGAAGAAGTTACCAAGTATGGGGTATGCTAACTTTTTCTTTGTAACACGTCCTGGTTAGGTAACTTTATCGAATTTTTCTTTCATATTTTTCCATGGGATTGATTCAGAGGCTAGTGTTTCTAGTTTTAATCTGTTATCTTTTGTGCATGGTGATGTGTTGTTGAAAATCCTTGGAAGTTGGTAATGCTTTTGGCATGTATAAGTGGATTTGTCTCAAAATTGTGATGTGCCTTTTTCCTGCAGCCAATGCCACTGCAGCAGAGCCTGGACCTCAAACAACCAATGTTGAAGTCAAACCTTAAAGGCGGAGATGAATGAAACATTTTGGAAATTAATGACTTTATTTATCTGAACAAATTTATGTTGTTAGTTAAGTCAGATGTGGAAATTTGGGATTTTCCAAACTAAGATTTGGTTGTTTCTCTTGTTGTCTTACTCAGAGTTTGAACACTGAACTAATGGTTCAGCCTATAACTGAATCCTAAAATGATGGTTGGATATGTCATTACTATACTTCCCAAACCCCTTCATATTTCATGATTTGTCACTTAACCATGGTGAAGTGTTATGGTTTGGTATAACATTTGGTGTGGATAAATTGATGTGATTTAGTGCAAATATCGGGTGTGGTTAAGTTGTTTTCGTATCCTTATTTGCTCGTTTGTGCTTGAAACTGGCAAGCAAAACATCATTGGAAATCTGGTATGGGAAACATTGGTACATTTTTGTGTTTAGCATTGTTTCATTATTGTTGAAAATTGGAACTTGATTTAGGGCTTTGTTTATGATACTGGTCATCTCCTTGTGTACTCATAACCATATTAGAAAAGGACCAAAATTGTCCCTTAATCTTTGCTTTAAGCCTCAAAATGATCCTCATCCTTTCACAGGTGTAAGAATGGTGTAGTTTTAGTCTCCCAAATATTTTTGTTTATATAACATATATTGGTGTTGTCTTCAACCTTTTGGTAGGGATGTTCAAAATTAAATCGAATCAAAATCAATAACTCAAACCAGCAAAATATTATTGGTTTATAGGTAATGAGTTATTAATTTTCTGATTCGGTAATAACATACCCAATATAGTCTAATAAGTGGGGTATGTGAATGATAGAATGTGTGAAAATCTTATGATTATTGATTTTGTAACGGTTTATGCTTTTTCTTAATGGGTAATCAATAATATGATGATAATTATCAAATTTAATTTTACACTTAATCAATTGAGGTGTGTTTTTGAAATTCTAGATAGTCTACATGTTTTGCTTTTTCATATCAATAGTTACATATTGAGTAACTTGGATATTGATAATACATATTTATTTATTCATTTGTTTTTTTGTTGATAATTTTATTGAAGTGTGTTGATCAATTGACGTGTTTTAAAAACTATTTTATATTTTTCAATTGATTTTTCAAAACCTAAACTATCCCCTTCTTCTTCTATATTTATCAACATCCTTCTTTATTTTATTCTTCATTTCTTCTGTTAAGACAAGAATAAGAATCATTTTTTTAATTTTTAACTTTTGTCAAAATGGAATTATTTTTCACCCATGTAAATTATTATTTTTAAATAAAGAGTGTAATACACACACATCACATATTACTTGAGGTGTATTTCTCAAATTTATAAGTGATTGTTTAGGTGTGTTTCTCACACTCCAATGGTTTAGGTGTGGAACTCAAAATAGTGGATAATTTAGGTGTGTTTTTTAATATGTCACTCATTTCATTTTTAATTTCTAGATTTTTTTTTGGGAATGAAATGGTTATAGATTTAGAATGACTTCATTGACTGATCACCGAGCAAGAAAGACACTTTATGTAGCATTTCAGATCGGAGAATTCTATAAGAATGCAATATATTATTTTCCAAAAATTATATACTGAGTTTTAAATGTGCGCGTGAAAAAATGCTCTCTCGTTTTATTTTATTTGATCCTTTTATTACTTATTTTCTACATTACACTTAATAACAAGGGATAATGCATAAGTACCCCTGAACTATTATCGAAATTCCAGCAACACACCTTTACATAACTAGGGTCCTATTACCCTCCCCCCAAACATTTTTTTTGTATTTTCGTGCACCTTTTGTGCTGATCTGACACCTTCAAAGAGGTAAGTTAGCTGTGTTTATACACACGCGCCTGCCACATTAGTAAATATTAATTTTTTTCATTTTTTAAAGTTTTCTTATCTTCTTTATCTTGTATTTAAATTAAGTTAATACACATGATTTGTTTTAAAAAAAATTGTCTTCTATTTAAACTTTTTTTTACCTTCACTCATTGTTCTTTCTCTTATATTTTTTTTTTACTGTTTTTATTTTCTTTGTCTTTCCTTTTGATTTGATTTCAAATTTAATTCCAAATGTCTTGGATATAAAATAAGTCAACTTCGAATAGCTATCAAATAAGTGAAGACAATCAAGTAAAACATAAAAAAAGTTAAAACGTTAAAATTAAAGGACATCTTTTCATTATTTTTAAAAAAAATACGCAAGTTTTTTTTAAAATAATTAAAAGTGAAAAGATAAGAAATTAATGAAAGAAAAAAAGTTTAAAGTGAGGAAGAAATTAAAATAAATATTTTACATAGAAAGAAATGAAAATAATT
>JAJONQ010036104.1:0-14092 GCA_036250385.1 Solanum microdontum
AGTCTGTGTTGTTTTGTACTTCTGCTCATTTGTTATGGGGTTCGGGCCCATTCCCAACATACTCTGTTCAGAGATATTTCCAACTCGGATCCGAGGAATATGCATTGCCATATGTGCCCTAGTGTTCTGGATTGGGGATATTATTGTTACCTACACACTACCTGTCATGCTGTCTTCTATTGGTCTTGCTGGTGTATTTGGCATATATGCTATCGTCTGCATTATATCATGGATATTTGTTTTCTTGAAAGTGCCTGAAACCAAGGGGATGCCTCTTGAAGTGATCTCGGAGTTCTTTGCTCTTGGTGCAAAGCAGGCTGCTGCTGCTAACAACTAATGTTGACCGTTTGACAACATGTTGCCTTGAATTTGCTTTTGTTTTTAAGGTTCCATTCTCTGATAAAGTGGTGTTTGCTATTCAGTTTTGTGAGTTGTAAAAAGATTTTTTAAATGCGTTATAAGACCTGTATCCTGTCGATTGCAACTGCAATTTCCACATTTCTATGTACAGTTATCCATGTTTGGTATTGGTCAGTTTATTAGTGTTCATGCTTGTGTAAAGCTCTGCTGAAATGCTGCAACGGTGTTCGTTCGCTTTGATCTGTTTTAAGTATAACTTATGGTGATTAAACGAAAAAACTTATGAATCGCAAAGGTCCATTAATCACTGTATCTCCTTGATCGGTTGGCCTGACAGTTTTGCATTGGATGTCCTCAGTTCCTTGCACCACATATCGGGAGATTATTATTTCAAATAAGTATTTGTTTATCAAATTGCTCATTATTTCAACGTCAAACTTGGAACTATGAGATTTAAAGTTTGAAGAACAATTTCTTACTGAGTTTTTCAAGTTTAACCAGTAAAATTCAACTATGTTATCATGTTCATACTCTACTCTTTTTCAACTTGTCTTAAAACTATTTTTTTATTAAAAAAAAAAGTAGTAACCAAATCATGTCCAAATGCATTCGTCACCTCTTTTGTGAGGTATGTTGAGGAAAGAAAAAAAGAAGGTATACTATTACTAGTGCGGAAGGTTTGCAGCTGTTCTATCTAGTGCAGTGTAGCTCAAATATTAGCAAAATCAGAGTTGAGGCAAATGGAAGTTCAATAAGATTCTTCAAACTTAGCAGATGTTGCATGGATGGCTTAAAAGCAAAATGAATGCTAGTATATAATGTTACTAAGATAATGCAGATTCTACTTTTAGATGAGTTAATAGCATTCACTCTTCTTGCTTGCATGACAACCAAACAGCACTTGAAGCATCACGCAATGCCCCTTTTTCCTGCTAATGTCACAATAATTTCTAACAGTAGGGCGGCACAAATACAATATGGAGTTGTTCCATTATTTGGCAGTTCAAGCAGCGAAATGATCAGTCTCTGACGATCACAATCCCTAAGCATATGGGAACCACCCCACTTGAGTGAGTAGTGTTCACCAACAAACAGCATGACAATTAGTGCAGAAATCATATGGGTTGGCTACTGACAAGCCTGGCACCAATACGGTCGAGCTTCTTCACCATTGCCAAGGCCTTCAGCTTGCCATGTTCCAGAAAAGCCTCTACCATTCTTTGCCCAATCTCTCTCCCTGTCTCCTCATTGTCAGTCACCGCTACTGCTGTGGGCCCAGCTCCGCTAATGGTGCAGCCAAAAGCCCCTGCTTCCATTGCTGCCTTCTTCACTCCCTCCATTCCTGGAATTAGTGGTGTTCTCCTTGGCTCCACTATTTTATCGGAGGACAGTGCCTTACCAAAACCAGACACGTCTCCCAGCAGCACGGACGCCACCAATGCACCTGCCTGACTACAGTTCCAAATGTGATGGGACATGGTTATCTCTTGCGGCAGTGCCTCCCTCATTTTCTTTGTTGGGGCCTCAAATTCCGGATTCGCCAGCACAAAGAAGAGGTCCTTTTCATGAGGGAAGTTCAACTGAATTAATTCAAGAGGATGGTAACTCCGGATCAATACGAAACCCCCCATAATAGCAGGTGCCACATTGTCTGCATGGTAACCGGAGACCTTGGATTCCGAATCTAACCCAGCAAGCACGAGGTCAGTCAGGGTCAGTGGGCGGCCAAAAAGCTCGTTGACAGCCACGGCAGCAGCAGCTGCACTAGCGGCGCTGGACCCGAGACCACTGCCCAAGGGCAAGCCCTTGTGAAGGGAGAGAGTAAGGCCCACCGATCGAATGTTGAGCATCTTCATGACAGAGATGGCGGCGATGCCAGCGCAATTCCAGCGAGGGTTTCTTCTGAGCTTCTTTCCGGCGCCGGATATGTCAGAAATAGAGACCTCGCCAGGGTGGACGTTGGGATCAAGGCGGAGAGTGACGAAGTCGCCGATGCCGTCGACAGCGCAGCCAAGGAAGTCGAAACCAGGGCCGAGATTGGCAACGGTGGCTGGAGCAAAGGACTTGACAGAGGTGAAAACGGGTGGGGGCTCACTGCGGGAGTGAGCGGAGGGATTGGCATTGCGATTCCGTGAGGAGAAAGAGGTGATGAGCTTCAAATTCAGGGGAGACTGACATAATACGGCCATTGCAACAACTATTTTGTTGATGCCAGACGGCCAACATCAAAGCTAAAAATTCAATACTCTTCTTCTTTTATCAAATTTTCTATTTTGTTTCTCTCCCTCAAGATAAGGAAGGTGCTAACATTTGGAAGGTACTCAATCTCCTTCTACTTTATTTACTCATTTCTTATACCTTCAATCTTTGGTTTATCAAATGTAATCATCACCATTAATCTTTGATCAAACCAATTATTTATGGATAACAAAGAAGATTTTTTTACCATCTGTTAAAATTTGTGCCCCAACTCAAGGTAACTAGACCTGAAATGTTGATTGGTGTCAGGTCCCTATCTTCCCGGTGAACAAGTCCAGTCATAACTCCGAAAAGTATGGCTAATGAGCTTGCTAAAGTGAAAGGTATGGTAAATATAGCTTTTTTCCTCAGTTCCCTTTACAAATTTGGAAAACATTCAATGTTAAGGGTCATATAATTGAGAGTAGACGAAAACGAGCTCTACTAACTAACCCTTTGGCAACCCTAAGGGTGTAACAATTTGGTCCATACAAGATATTGCATTCTCTCTCTAGGTAACATCATTCATCCGTACTCTTATGGAGTTGTACATCAGTAGCCCAAAACTTAACATCTTAATTGTATTAAGCTACAAACTTATTGGATAATTCTTCAAACACTAGATGTTCTCTACACTATCTGTTGTTACATGATAAAAATAATAATTTGAATGTACAAAAATTCGAAATGAGAAAGGTATTGGAATTAAGGGTTTTCCATTTCCATCCGCTTTCTTTTCAACCTATTTGCAGATATCTCTGCCTTCTCATCCGCATAAGACAAGAACTTTTTAAGCCTTACCGAATGTGATATTCTAGTTCTACTAGTAGAACCATGTGTTAATTCAGGAAAATGTTGTCTGAACTGGTGCAACATCAAGCAGAAATATACAAGCAGAGCAAAAAAGCAGGTAACTCCAGAAATGAGGAATAAACCCCAAAAGCTCTTTAATGGAAGCTGCTCTGAATCTGCTGCAGAGCTCTCCCTCCCACAGACTTTTCTGTTTAACCACTTCTTGCGGATCTTCTCTAGCTCTCCATTCTCAGACAATTGTAAGATTGCCGTTGACATGTCAATGGCTAAGGGGGAGTCTCTCGGAAATGCCTATAAATTAATTGGATCAAGGTATCAGCTTATGTTACATGACTAGCTTTTTGGATAAATCATTTCATTCATTTTTCCACTCATGTCCATGTAATAGTACTTATAAAAAGTGTTTTAGTAAAATCTATGAGTAAGGAAATTCTTACAAATCCCCATCCACTTTTGGTGAACTCTGGGCCAACTTTTTGGAACCCGCAGTAAGTTGATAAAAACAGATCCACATATGGACGCTCATCAACCACAGCAGCAACTCTTCCTTGTTCAAGGGCATCAGCATATTCTTCTGGTGATCCAAGAGGAACAAGCCTAGACTTTGCAATGTTAACTTCTTCAAATAAGTAGTTCTCAGCAAAAGAGCCTACCTGGTACCCAATTGCATCATTGCTTGTTACCAATGATTCAATTCCTTGTATAGATGAGGAGAGCTGTTGAACCGTTAGAAACGATGTCAAGCTTGCAGTATAGCTCGACGTAATTATCAAGATTACGAATAGCCATATAAGCAGTACAATTCGACCCAATGTGCTCACTGTGTTTTCTCCTGAAAGTTTTTTACGACTGATCCATTATGCCAAAAGTTAACACTACAAAATTATCTTGACTTTTGGAAAAAGAGAAACTAGATACTCACTTGGGGCTCCAAAAATAGTTGAGAAACTAAACCTGCAAACGAAACATGACATACAAGGAGATGAGTTCAAAATCCCAAAGAGAAATATGCATATTATGAGGCTGGAACATAAAGGAAACGCAAGAAATCAAATCAAAACACTGCTCTCCGTAGCTTTTTGGATAGGATCCTAGTACTTAAAACAGTAGTATTAACTTCCCAATAAGTACCTAACAGGAAGGCATCAACTCACCATAAAATTGTGACCATCTGCTTCTTGGGCGGGCCACGAAATTCATCATTAAATTTGTGCTCTAGTATCCACACTACGGTTCCCACAACAAGGCAAAAAGCAGCTATGACTCCCCACGTAAGGGGAGTAAATGGCCGCAGGAAAGCCCAAGCAATCGATCTTGTCTTCTTCACATGTACCACCACCACTAACCCTGAATCTGCGTATGGTTGACTAAAATCCAAAATCTTTGTGCGGTTCGTTACAATTGTAATGTCACCCACTGCAGCATCAAATACCTATCATGGAATAAGAAAAACAATGTTACATTGATTGTTAAAAATGCATAGCGTGAATATACTTGTATTGGAACTCACATCAACTGTGATCATGTTTACTAACTGACTGTAGCTTGGATTTTTGTGTCCGTCGCCAAACATGATGAATTTATGTGGCACAGGGTATGGAAGACACTTTAAGGCTGCAAGGAAGACATCTATGCTGTATCCATGGACCACTCCACTTCCTTCTTCTTCTGAAACAAAAGCTTTGTAGCTCACTCTCCTTGGGACTCCAATCCTTAATGGCCTACCATTGTCGGGAAATATCCATCCACGTGGTCTTTTTGTAGTTTGCCCTGGCCATATAACCTGATCCAATCGTTGAGTGGAACTTGACCTGTTTGCTGGTTTGGCATAAAGAGATTCCGGAGGCACAACGGATAGCCCAGAGTAGTTACACCAGTATCCTATTTGCCTCATCAATCCTTTGCCAGCTACATTGAGAACATCAAATGAGGGACGGGGCATGGATCTATCTGGGTTAAATGCAATGGGACCACTTACCCCAGTCATATTGGTCTTTAATATGTTACTAAGCAGTTGGTTACCACCATCAAATATGCTGAGAGCAGCAAGATTCATTGTCTTTCCAGCAAAACTGTTCAAATTGGAATCATTCGAGTAGGTGATTTTGCCTCCATGATCGAAAAACTCTTTGACTGCATGGGCAATCATCCAAACAGTATCGTAGGCATATAGACCATAAACATTCAAAGCTATGGAGCCATTGCTCAACTTGTTCCACCTTGATAAAAAAGCCCTCTTCTTTGGGGAATCAGGCGTGTGGGAGCGAAGGGTGAGAGCACCTTGCATAGAGGTAGCCACCTTTGGTGAAACTGAAGTTGAATCGAGGGTACTGGAAAGCCAAGAAGTAGCTATCCAAACATATTCACTAGTCATCATGCCAAGGTCATGGGCAATCTCAAAGACCTTGAGACCTGTTATGGATAATGTATGTAGAACAACAACTCGAGATTCCATTGATGTGACCTTAACCAACTGGTCCACGATCAGGTCACGATTAGATATAGGTTCAGGGGGAAGTATTGCCTTGTATGATATCTTACAGCGCCTCTCAGCAAGTTTATCACCTAGAGCGGTAATACTATTTTTACCTTGATCATCGTCTGAGAAAATAGCAACGACTTCTCTGTATTGAAAATAACTAATCATATCTGCTACAGCAGTCATTAGAAAAAGATCGTTGGGAGCTGTCTGAATGAAGTAGGGGTACTGTAGAGGTGATAGTGTTGGGTCCAATGCCGTGAAAGATAGGAGGGGGACATGGAGTTGGTTGACAAGGTGTGAGAGTACATGGGCAATCACAGAACTTTGAGGGCCAATTACAGCTACAGTATCGGTCTCCATGAATTGTAATGCTGATAGATAAATAAATAAAGAAGAGTACTGTGATTGATTGTATGATATATAGTATAATAATAAAAGAAGAATTAGAATATTATGAAAAGATACCTCCAATGATCCCTAGGAATCCGCTGTAGTTTGAATCATGCAGGGTGAGAGCAAGTTTTCTTCCACCGAGAAGTGAGGGATCAGAATTAACGTCTTGAACAGCAGCTTCCATGGCGATTTTGGCAACTTTGCCGTTTGTGGTGCCAAACGAAAAGATGGCTCCGATTTTCACCTCATCAGCTTCTTCTGAAGATTGTCCAATAAAGCAGAGGAATACAAACAGAAACCACTTTAAATTCATGATGATGCACAAGGCCGGAGAATATTGAATGAAGGGACAGGCTGGGAACCAAGTGGTGAGTAGTTGAAAATGAACTTGTGATATATCATATCATGCATGATTGTAAAGGGTAGCCAGCCCAGCTGAGAAGAAAGTGAAGTTTAATCCTCAAGTAATAGCAAAGAAAAGCCAAAATGGCCAACCCAGCATTAAAAAGCACTCCTATATAGTATAGTAGATTATGTAGGGAGGTGGAATGGACGGTGGGAGATGGATGAGGAGAATGAGAATACTTGAGTATAGAGGAACTTCCCCTTAATAATTTATAGTAATAACTACCTAAGATTACTCGGTTGGACAACCACTCCACTTTAATTTCCCCCACCCCCGCATAACAACATACAACATAAAGATAAAAAAGATGATGTGTTGCCTTGCTGCTCCCAGCAAAAAGCATAATCAATGATTTTGTACCAGCTGAATTCAAAAGTACTCCATATTTAATATTGATGTTATGTGGAATTGGAAGAAGAAAACATTTCTTCCCTTAAAAAATTGCTTTCATTGATTGGTCGAATGAAGAGTATGTATGGGCTTATTTTCTTGTCCTTTACGTGGACCATAAAAGTAGTCAAGTCAAGGACGAGGATTTTTCTTCTGAGAGACTAAAATTGTTGGTGAAAAATTATTCCAAGTATCATGCAAACAGTATTAAACTCCATTTAATGTCACTCCTATTGTATGATCACAACCACTGCCTTCTCTTATACACTAGACAGGTGGTGCCCGTGCCACCACGGCCCAACAACAATAGCTGATGTATTGGTTATAGATACATGAAATGAATGCAAAGGAGCAAAGATGGAATACAAAGAAAATGTGACATAGTGGTTATAGATACATGAAATGAATGTAAAGGAGCAAAGATGGAATACAAAGAAAATGTGTGTGAAGCAGCTGGAAAAAGAAGCAAGAGTGAAAGAATTTTATTGTGCGTTCACTTCCATCTTCCTCTGCGTCTCTTTCTCTCTATTCAGATGATAGCCCTTTGTGTTACTACATCCTTTGAATTCACTTCTGCAACAAATATTAGTTCAGCTAGCATTTTGAAAAACAACTATTACATTGTTGAAGAACTGCAGAGTTAACACCAGATAGAGACAATAGGGAAAAACAAGAATTATGCTTTACATTATCTCTAACAATTACACTCTAACTTACACTAAATCAGCACTTACTGTAAAAGAAATTTCTATTTAGAATCACATTTTCCAAATTTGAAATCTTTATTTCATTAATCAACCATATAGAGCAAACCTCACAAGCAAAAACAAAAAACAAAAAAAAAAAAACTCAAAAATAAAGAACCCAACCTGGAAATTTACTTCTTTTTTTTAAATTTTAGTACATCAAAGAAAATGACAACCATTCATTTCATTAATTAACACACTAACAGACACAGTGTAAAACTTTACCAAAATGCAATATTTGAGAATATGGTGGTTCCCATGTGAGAAGCATTGTGACCACCAGGGTTATGGCTTGGATTCATTATAAAGCCACCATTTGCCCATGAATTTAACTTATAAGTGCCATTAAAAAAATAGCAAAGAAAAAGCAAGAACCATATAGAGATAATAATAATGCAGTGAAAGAGCGGCTTGGCGCACTAAGATTCTGCTGCCTTTAGATGCCGTCTTTGTTTTTCACCTTCTGTTCAGAAAGTTAACCAAATAAAGCAACTAAGCAAGTTGTGGTGGAAATACCTCTTTGAAGGAGATAACGTTGCTTCTCCACAGCCAGACATCAGAACCCGCATCTGTAGCATCCCAAATGTCATTTCTACGATCATCGCATCTGGATTTACTCCTAGAAACTCACAAGATTTTAAAAATATTTTTGGATTAGGCTTCTACTAATACCTGTTATGGAAGCAAAAGGAAAGACGGCAAGCACATTACCTCAGCTGAAACTGCTACAGTGTCAAACCAGCGATCAGAGTTCAGAGTCCTTAACACTGGTCTCAATCGGCTGTCAAAGGGCTTGGAATACCCTCTCGATTTATGGATCACAAATATGTCAAGCTTATTGAAGAAAAACAAATGTTTGTAACCAGTCGTCTACTTTTCTCCAAGAAATAAACTTACAAGGAACAACAAAAACCCACAATCAAATTACAAGGATAGCATTTTGTTAATTTAATCCTATGAAAAAGATTTATCATTAGTACCAGTAATATTGTAATGATAGTGGTCTTAGTCATAATAACATAGACAATGGAGGAAAAAAGAGATAACGGAAAGCAAATCACCGTCAAGAGTCAGCAAAATCATAGCAACATGACCAATGCAGCTCATCATGATGAATTAGACACCGTATAAACCAATACAAAGCATGGCTACAAGGTCAATTATGTCAAAATTAATCGAGGAGAGAGCTACTGAATTACCACATCACTATTGAAATCAAGTTTGAAATAAATAAATAAACAATGGATCGAGAGAGTTAGCAAGTAGGTGAAACACACATGTTGATGGAGTGCTGCCTGTAACTCTCGCTTATTGAATAAGATTAAAAAGTCATGATTCTCTATTCTAAACTTGAAATTGAACAAACTATAATTACCGATTTACCACACCACTAATTATTGAAATCAAGTTTGAAATGAAGAAATAAACAATGGATCCCACATGATCACAATATTGCTGCAAATGAAATTCTCCTTGAAAAAGTGAGAGAACCTTTTCAGTCGTATAATAGTTATACAACTCCTCAAAGTACTGAGAGTCATAAAAGCAAGTCGAATTGAGATATATCAAAACTAAAAACTAATGAGGATAACAGTGATACAATGTTAGACTATTTTATTGGATGATACATGTCTGGAGCACGAGAAGCAGAAGTAAGAACTTAAAACTTGAAATCTAATAAAAGTAAAAATACGAGTTGTAAGATGGTATTACGAAAAGTTAAAAACCATGAGGTCAAGTCACGTTTAGTATTAATAATAATAATGAGAACCTTTTTTGAGGAAGTGCCGGAGGTTCTTGTGTGATAACAGCAGCTTGTTTTGAAAAAGTGGCTCTGCACCAAATGAAAACCAAGATGGCCTACCAAATTTACATGATATTTAGAAGGCGAAAGTTTCAAACATTTGAGATACTAAGTTCAAAAGTTCAAAAGCATAAGAGATTTGTGTTTTTTCACAATACATTAGATAACAAAATCCTTAAGTGCGATTTTGTTTAGTTCAAAATCATTCGCTGATAAGAAAATAAATCTGTACATTAAACTTAATTCCCATATTCAAAAGATTTCAAGTAAAGATTGTCACCTGCATCACCACCATGACCGCTTGAGCTTCCGCCCTGTTCTTGATCAGACATAGAACTTCCCATTTGCAGCTTGTTTCTACTACCTAATCCTCTGCCAAAGTCAGGTAAACCACCACCACCACCAGTGCTAGCATTATGAGTTTTTTTTGCTTTGTAGCATGTGAAGTCCACTACTGCTTCCTCCACCAGAGCTCTGAGTTGTTGGCCATGATAGGCTGCCTGTTGTTGTTGCTTAAATTCTCATTCTATCTATTGTTTTTAAAGTGTATTATGCCATACAACATATAGAGGAAGAGGATAAAAGTTAAAAATACTTGAAAGAGAAGTAAAATTGCGTGAATTTAATGCTGTACACAAATTTATTGAAGGCAAAATGGCTAAACATGCAAAAGACAGAGACACGGATATAAGGTAAAGCACAAATCGTAGAGAATATATTCTTAGGACAGAGGCTGAATATGCTGATGAAAAATTGTAACCCAACAGAAAACAACAGCCAAAATGGGTAAGCTTAGGAAACCATAAAATAGTTCTCGGGCACAAACGAATTATAAAGAAAGCACAATTAAGAAATCAAAATCAAAGCTGCGAGAAGACCCACAATTGGAACAAATCCAAGCTCAAAAAGTTTGTACTTGCTCACTATTGATGAGGAAAAGGTTTTATTGAATAATGTACCGACATGGTCCAGAGAAGGTTTTACATGGGCACAAAATATTATGTTCAGAACAGATTCAAGGTTTAATTCTACCATCCATTATTGGGGGAAATGCATAAAATTTCAAGCAAATTAACAATTGAAGCAAAAAGTCAGTGCATGTGTATGTGTATAATCAGTTTAAGCTCAGCACGATCCTTTCCATGCCAAATCTTTGTTGTGATTTCCTTTTGATAAAGTAAAAAATATGCATCCAAAAATCAAGAAGAAACGAAAATTCCATTGAAATAGAGATGAAAAAAGAGAACTCACACAGCATATATCAGATAGGTCGACTGAAATAGAAAGCTCGAATTCAGCAAGCTCGACCCAAAGGAGTGATTGGAAAGAGTAAATCCCAAATTGGAAGAAGAAAATCAAGAATAGAAATCGCCGTTAAAGCTATGAAACCCTCCAAATTATAGACATGAATATTTTAGAACACTCCTTGAGGAGACACGAAAAGACAAAATTAATCTTCAAAGCACACATGACGACGACCACCAGCTTGTTGTGGACTCTTCTATATATTAGGAAGGAATTAGGAATCCATACAAATATTCACTTAGCTACAGGGTAAATAAATTAAAGCTAATTAAAGACAATGATAGGGCAGCACATACTGAGGTGGTAATTACATGATTATTATCCTCAATATTATCAATGTACTTTATCATAATTAAAATAGTATTTCCTCCGTTTAAAAAAGAATTATCAGTTTGACTTGGAACGGAGTTTAAGAAAAAAAATAAGACTTTTTAATCTTGTCGTTCTAAATTAAAGTTATGTCAAATGTACCAAAATATCATTTAATCTTGTGGCCTTAAACATACTACGTGAAAAGTTAAAGTTAAAGTGTTGCAAAAAAAAAAGGGGGTCATTCTTTTTAAAACAAACTAAAAAGGAAACTAAAAAACGAAGGGAGTAATAAATAAGATGAAAACACACCTCAATTAACCACAATTAGGTGACAAAATATTATACAAAAAACACATCTTATATCATCAACAAGATATAAACACTGAATATTTATCTCATTTTAATAATCAAAATATTTAAAGTTTAAATATATAGTAACACATAATATTCATTGTCATCCAATCATAACATTATTGAAAAAGCAAGTTAGTTTAACATTTTTAAAAAGTTATTTTAACATTAGACGTAGATGATAAGAAGAAAATAATAATTTTACTTTCTCTACTAATATAAACGGTTGTATTAATTTGTTACGTATTTTATTTTTATCTTACTTAGAGTAGTACATACTAGAAAAAATTTATCGTGTTAGAGAGTAGAGACACAACCAACAAAAGATTTGTACAGTTTCATTAACT
Organism: Solanum microdontum; assembly: GCA_036250385.1. Classification (NCBI taxonomy): domain Eukaryota; kingdom Viridiplantae; phylum Streptophyta; class Magnoliopsida; order Solanales; family Solanaceae; genus Solanum; species Solanum microdontum. The sequence goes on from JAJONQ010036104.1 coordinate 11,948, forward strand.
TTTTGACACATAAATAAATTGACCATTTGTCTACTTTAAGCCTATAATAAAATAACAAAAAAGTAAAATAATTTTTATAATAAATGTGAATCCCATTAGTAACAATAAATTCCACTAATTAATTATAAATTATAATAAAAAGTGATTATGGGTCCATATTTTATACTTAGTGCTCATTTATATCAAATAATTTTTTTTAATTTTTCTTCTTCGATAGATGTTATTTCTTCGTCTAAATAAAAAAAACGATCTTGTTGATTCTATTAAAAATCTAAATAATATATTTAGGTGTTCAAAGTGATCTTACATTTCCTTTTAACTTGTTGATGTTGAAAAGAATTATTATTTTTTGTAGTGTTTCAGATCTTGATTCTCTCCTAAATTTTGTAATCTTTAACTTAAATAAATAATTATTTTAAGATTTTAACAAAAATAATACTATATTTAAAAAAAAAACATACTTCAAAGAATGTTTGAAGTATTATTTTATTTTAAATTTCTAATCTATCTATATATAATAGGAGAGGAAAAAAACGCCACAAATCAGCACCATAAATTTTCAAAATTTTAAATTATAAATAATTAAATATTATATAACTAATTAAATATTAAAAATTCAAAATTTGAAACAAAAATACACATGTCAAATAGTGACAAATATCAGCATTTTCATAAACAAATTTAATATTTATTTAAGATCCAATTTATAAATTAGTAAAAAATGGATTTTTAAAAAAAATTAATCTAGGACCGATTTACTATTTTTTTTTAAAAAGTAAGATTAAAAAGTAAAAAAGAAAATAAAAAACGTTGTGCATCAGTCATACGTTGTGCAAAACTCCCACTAATTAAAAAATAACTGTTTAATGAAGATATACTAAATAGTTTAATTAATAATAATAATAATCTTCTTTTAAAGTATTTTTTATAGAATTATTTAAATTTTGAATTATTTAAATTACTGTTTTATTTTTAAAATGATTTTAAAGTAGATTTTACAATTAAACAAGAAATAATTTTAAAATAGTTCTAAAAAATAGGGTATGTGATTTTTTTTGTGAAAATTTATCATATGTTACATAATTGCGATTTTTTTTATTTTATCTCTTTGAGTTACGAAAAGGGTAGTAGTGACTTTCTAAAATATCTAATTGATTAGGAATAAAAATAAAATAAAATTACAAACTCATAAATAATGAATGCCACTAAAAAGGCAAATCACGTTTTTTTAACCTTTTTATAGTAATTTAGCAACTACTTTGGGATCAGTTTTACATGTAGACATAAACTTTCAAAGTTTTAGGAGTTTTAAATATTATAAAATAAAAACTCAAAATAAAAGAATAACTGCTTAGATTTCTACTTCCATTAATAGGGAAAAGACTGTATTTTTGTGTTGTAGATTTATGGAAGCAATTTTATTTCTCAATTATCATAACCATCAACACAAAATTACTTTCTGAATTTCCAAAATTATAATCAAAATCAATCTAAAACTCATGACAATGATGATGCTTAGACCCGCTGAATTCCTTCCATGTAGTAAGTTTTGTTTGTTTCTTCAAATCAAAATACAGAACAAGAATTTAAATTTTGAAAAATATTATCGATTAATACTTTTGACACAATTTAAATATCTAACAAACATCTCGGTGGATATGATTGGTAAGTTCGTATATGACAGGTAACATGTAAGAATTTTATCAATATTTGTTTACATCTATAACGTTCAAATTCGTACTTTTTTTTTCTTCTATTAAGAATTGGCTAATGTTTAAGTCTTTTTTTAGAGTCTTATTTTAATTTTTATTAGTTAATTAGTTAATAGTTAATAATGCTTCTATTAAGATTTTTTTTGCAGGGACTTAGAAACTATGAAAACAAAGCAAAAAATGTATTTACATAAAAGAATTAAGTCTTCTTTTCTTATGTCATCATGTTCTTTATTTTTACGTTCAAGCATTTTATAGTGATTACTAGATATAGGACCCCGTGCCAGCACGGGGCCCAAATATATATATTTTTTATTTTAATTTATGTCATATTATATTGAAATTTTTATATGATTTTAAAAATATTTTAAATTTTTAGCTATTGTGATTTGTAGTACTTTTTTTTAACATAATTTAGAAAAAAATATTTATT
>JAJONQ010036105.1:0-10449 GCA_036250385.1 Solanum microdontum
TCTCCAGCGGTGACGTCAATAGGCTCCTCGCCACGTTCATCGTCACTTGCTTCAGTGGTCGAAGGTGGTTGAGATGTTAGCGCCTCGCTTGGTGTGGGTTCCAGCAGCATTTCCTCAGGACTCTTTTGGTGCTTCCTTCCCTTTCGGGACTTCTTTCCTCCCTCCGGACGGACGTTGGTGGTGCTGGCGGTGTTCACGTCTCCTTCTGTTGCCATTCCCTTAGTATGAAACCTCGCTCTGATACCACGTTGTCACGGACTTAGAGTTCTTACTAATATTCCGTGCGGCACTTGACAACTTACTCACTATTCTTTCAAGATCTCGTAAGCTCAAGTAAGCCCTTTAAGACTTGGATCGCTAAGAGAATGCTTTAAGGAAGACTTAGAAAGAACAAAGAGAGAGTTTTGGAAGAAGGCTTTTGTATTAGCTTTGGAAGATTGCTTACAACTTGCTTGGTGCCTTTGCAAATGGGTGGCACCTCTATTTATACTAGCACCTAGGGACTAAAGTACAATTAAAAATTACTTCCTAAGTCCCTAAACTTATTTACACTTTGGTCCTCTTTCTAGAGAATTCTACACTTTCTAAGATTTTCCAAAGACTTCTTAGAAAATATCTAGTCCCTCTCTAGAATTCTCTACATACTCTAGGACCTTCCAAAACCTTCTTGAAATATCCAAAGGGTTCTAGAGTCTTCCGGAAACCTCTCCACAACTCTAGACCCTTCCGCCCCTATCCGGACGCCAAATTCTACTGCGAAGTGGCGGGACGTGACACTAGTCACTATATCTTGCAAATTTCCTATTGAAAGCATGTACCCGAAGATTTATCTCAACTTGTATTGCGGTCACGCCCCAAGAACTTCTCCCCATACTTGATTTTCTTGTTATTTTTGTTGTTTTTACTACTTGTGACAAAACCCCCATTTGATATTTGACACTTTTGTGTCACCCCTTTTAATTTACTATGTTTTTGTTCGTCAATGTCTTTAGCTATGACTAGTTAGAGCTAAATTTTATTTTTCTATCAATTCTCAAAACCACTCCCTTGGGACACGACCCCAACCCTTGGTTGGGTTACTATATTATCAACGATCCTAGACACTTGTACCGTAGGTTAGTGTTGTTAGTCATGATAAGCATCACACGACGGGCCCCATCCCGCCACAATGGCCTTGCCCTGGCGGGATTAATCCCACCCTTGGGCTTGCACGGAGACAGAAACTTAGAATTTGAGTTCAAGCTCCCATTTCACAGCACACCTTCAAATCTGGACATTCTAAAACTACCCTTTCACGTCAAGATCAGTTTCAAGATTTTTACTCGCCCAAATTCTATTCTGTAAAGTCATACATGCTCCTTAACATCTTGGCTATCCACTCACATGATCAAACTCCTAATTAAATCCCTCATCCATAACTGGATTTCCCTAGACCTCACCTGACTCAGATTTCGTCCAAGTCTGGCCTTGGCTAGAAATTTCTAAGTTACTACTCATAAATTTTTTGGCCTAAATTCCTTCCCCATTGGATTTTCCATAACGAAGGAAACATGTCCTTACAAGAAATATTTTGTAACGACCTGAAATGTCGTTATTTAGGAGAAATAAATATCCGGGGAAATTCTGGGCCATTGTCCCGCCACAGCGGGACAGGTGCCGCTAGGGCGGCAGCACCACAACGGGGTAAGCTGGCGCCAGGGCGGGATTGGCGAGGAAGACCGTAATTTATGAGAAATCCTATTTTCTCAATCTTCCTAAAATACCTAAATAAGTCGTAAAATACCCTAGAAACCTAGAAAAACTGCTCTAAACTTGGGAAGGGAGGATAAGGAGAATTCTAGCGTGAGGATGGTGAAATCTTGCGAATTATTGGCCAATCCACTGTCGCGAAGCCTGGAAAACCATAATCGAAGTCTAAAACTCCGTGCAACTGCTTGGCGTCCAGGGAGGCTAGGTTTTATGAATTGAGTAGTTATAAATTTGTGCTTACTGCATAATATATGTAAATCAATGGTAGGTTCATGTGTAGACCTTCGGGCATCGAGTAAATTTCATGGGTAATCTCTAGAAATCAAAATATGTGGATTTTAATCCCTTAGAAGAGAAATTTATGATTTGTTAGGGCTCCTACTATTGCTATCATGAATAGAATTGTTTCAAGAATAAGAATAGGAAATCATAAAAGGAGCCATAGATGATGAACTAGGGCTAAGTATGGTCAAATTATGTATATATGATGGGAATTGAGGAGTAATTCGTAGGTGATGATTGTGATTCCATGATCGTGTGATGTATGCTTGTTCTTGCTTTATTATGCTACTGGTATATGTATGAATGTTGCAATGTTGATCACACTTGTTGTAAATGAGATAGATGAATCATCGCTGCCATGAAATTATCACTTAATTGTATGATCTTAAGGATATACTTGTGTTTGTGATTGTGGTGTGTTAATAGGAATGGATTGCCACGTTCCGGCATAAATATGCGATCGAATTGCCACGTTCCGGCATAACTAATTTAGATTGGGTTGCCACATTCTAGTATAAATATGAGATCGGTTGCCATATTTCGACATAACTAACTTGGATCGGTTTCCACGTTTCAGCATGCTAACTGTTTGGGTTTGGGTTCCATGAGAGGACCAAAGATGTGGCATAACTGTATGATTTAATATGAAATGATAAGTTGTTTGTTGTTCATAATGTTGATAATGTTATTATGTTCAATATATATGCTTGTGAGTATATGGTTGTATTGACTTATACATGTCAGACTTGTGGGATATAGGGGAAGGGCAAAGTGTTCAAGGGGTGAGTAACGTATAGTAAGGTTTGTTTGTGTGTGATAAAATACAAGAAGGTGAGATCTTGTATGTGGTAGAATATGCTTAGGTGGATTTCGCCTTGGGGAAAGAGATTGGGCCTTAGTGCTAATTGGGTAGCATGATGTACTGAATTATGTGACTATGGTGGGGTAATGTGACGAGGAAGCAAGGGTATGACGTGAACGGTTAGTTGGATTGGCGGTGGTTGTACTTGGGGATTATTCTATGTGTTTAGAATGGTTAAGCCATGATCAAGAGTCCGGTAAGTGGGTTGATCGACAAGGGGGCTAGTAATTAGGGTGCTAACGTGTATTGGATGTGTTTCCAAGATAGAGTAAAGGTGGAGAAGTGAGTGTCTTATTTCATGATCTTACTAGTTGGTTTCTTATGTTATGTGATGGGAGTCGGGTTGACCGATGATGTCTACCAGTACGCGTGTTTTATACTGATACTACTCTTGCTATGTCTTTTGACATAGTCTAAATGCAAGATTGGTGACGTTTCATTAGGTGAAGAAGAAGAAAATCTCCAGCAACTTCTATTCTTCCTTTCGCATGGTGGGAGCTGTGTCTTTATTGAATTGTCCAGTCGTACTCTTAGTAGCTCTTGTACCTGTTTAGACTAGATCAATGGGAGTTGTTTAAATTATTTTAGAAGCTTAACCAATGGTGTGTCTAAAGATATTATTTATAAAATCATAGTATTATCTTATTTAATACTGTTTCTTAAGATTTTCCACATGTTTAATGTATTGGAATATGAGGGTTCTCCTACTTAGGTGTTATAGTGGGTGCCCGCATGGCCCGATAGGTTGGGTCGTGACAACTTGGTATCAAAGCTTAGGTTACCAGTCTCCCAGTACAAGAGCAAAATGTGGACTAGACTCTTGTGAATTGGTGTGTTGACATCCACATCTAATCCACAAGAGGCTAGAAAGCATTCTAGGAATTGTTCCACCCATTCTCTCCTTTCATGCGAGTGTTGCTTGTAGTATGAGTTGAGTCCAATTGGTATCTCAACGAAGTGAACTAGACGTTGTTGATACGACTGAGGGTACACCAACAAGTTAATTGGAACTGGGAATGTTCCAATTGGTATCTAGCCTTAGGGGTTGTAAAAGGCATAGATGACCAGTTGTGGTCATCTATGGAACGAACTAACTAATAATTTGAATCTGTCTGTGTGTGGTGTCTTGGAGTTTGTGAATGTGTGCTTTTTGTGGATTGAATTAACTATAAATGTAAAGTTGAACTTGTTGAATGTGATGATGCAATTTCGTACATTTTTAACTGTATGACTGAACCTTATTATGTGCAATGTGTTGTCTAATTGGTGTAAATTGTGCGAATTGTAAATGTTGGGTGGTGTATCGTGGAAATTGATTTAGGGGTAGACGATGACTTTTTCTAGTTTGAAGAACTACCCTGAATTCGTCTGGTAAAGTTGGAACCTTGGTGAAAATTAGAGAAGATAGAAAACCCAGAAGAATCTTAGCAGAGGTTCTGGTTCTGTGTTGGCCACTGAGGTGGGATTATTCCCGCCAGGGCGATGGAGCTGGAGAGGGATTTCTCCCACCAGGGTGGGATGATGCGAGACAAAACCTTAGCCTGTCTCCCCTGTTTTTCCTAACCATAGTTTCAGACCCCGAAGGGTATCCGAGCAAGTCCCTATGATCCCTTCAGTGTTCAGCAATTCAGAAGGAGGATATAAAACTTAGAAATACACCATTTACTACGAAAAAGTCAGAAATCAAGCATCCAAGTGCTTACAAAACATAAGAGAGTCGAAAAGATAAAAACAAAGGTGTCTAAATTTTACAAGTCAAGGGAGGTAAACTAACCACTGAACTCAAGAATCCTCAAATAGATGTCGGTGTCAGAGTTTAACTCCTCTGGGGGCACCAGGCCAGTCGCGGCCTTCCTTAGCTTCGAAAACTGAACGCAATCATCATCCTCTGCTATGGGCATCCCTTGCCCGGGAGCAATGCAAGTAAACATGATTTTTACCGCCTTCCTAAGATGAATTGTTAGACGATCCCTCGCTCGGTTCTTCTTCCTCTCATGGCGTAGCTGGCAACAAAGCATCTCTACCTCTAGGGCAGTGCTGGATGGAACCGGAGTGAAGTCGGCATAGGCGCTCCCCATCTTCTTTCGGACAGCCTCCAGATCTATTTTAACCCATGCCCCTGAGAGTGGGTCCTCGTTGTCTGAATCCATGGCCGCCTTACTCCTGCTAGCTCTGCTCGTCCTCCTCCTTTTGCTCCTAGAAGTAGAGCCCTATCTAACCAAAAGAAGGTGAAAGGGATCCATAAGAAGTACCTCATCAGCATCGAAAAGTGGCACTCCCGCCAGCTTGCATAGCGTAGTAATAAGCCCGATAGGAAAAAGGCCTTCTTGTTGCCCCGATAAAATATCTTTCATTCCGAGATAATCTGTGCCCCAACATATAACTGGATGCCCTATATGGCACACGCCACCACCAATGCCCGAGGAAAGGTCACGTCTGTACAGTTGCTCGATGGGTGGATCCTCCTAGTCACCGATTAAAGCCACCTCTTAGCATCGGGTGACCAATCCGTCCTAGTAATACCCTCCGCAATAGCCCAGTATACCTGATCCAGGCGCATAGGCTTAACCAGAGTATTCCTCAACCACTCTAGATCCATCTCTCTTAGCTTGACCTCGAACTCCGCATTTAAGACATCGAGTAGCTCTAGTACTTCGTTGATAGCGGTGGCATTCAAAGGGATGTCGACTCCTCGAACCCAGATGACGGGTAAAAGTCATCCCAACGTACGGTAGGGAGTATGGCATAGAACTCTCTCACCTAATTGGAACACGTATCTGGGAAGCCTCGGTTAGGGGAGCCCATTTGAACTCCATCATGCAAGCATAAAATGCAGGTGCCTTCTCCTCTAGTTTGAGCAATGAAAAACCCCTTTCGCAACAGAACCCCGTATTGCGGTTGTCATGATGTCTCTCCCGACTCGCGGCATCAGGGAATCAGATGAAGGGTAAGTGTTCATTATTTTGTCCTGCCATTAGAGAGCCTGCAATAAGATGGAAATCAGTTAGAAAGAGCGATAAGATAGTCGGTGGAAGGGAAGGAACTAAGAAAGAAAAAATTTATGTTAAGGGTGCAGGCCATTGGTCTGGCACATCCCGCCACAACCTGGCGGGATTATGAAGGCCACCACAGCAGGATGAAAGCCACCACAACGGCCTTCATCTGGGACGAACTTTAGAAGCGATAATGGCGTCTCTTCGTCTCAAAACCCTCTTTTTCAACATAATTTCAGCAGATCAGAGTATTATAACTATCCTAGAACCTAAATAAGTAAACATTTCTACAAAATAACTCCTAAAAGAGGTCGAAATTGGAGCTTTACACCAAGGGACCTTTCAACTTCCCCTACCCATTTTTGTACCAATTTAACCATATTTTTTTGAAATCCTTACGCCCAGGACGTTGTGGGAACGTTGAGGGCGTAAGGGAAGTGCCCATGCTACGTTTATTATATTAATCTAGCAACCTAATAAAAATTCAAATAACTACCCCAAAAACCGTCTATTTTCGATCAGTTAATCAGCATGCAATCTTTGTTAGTTAAATACTGGCGTAAAGAGTGTAATGAAAAGAGAGTTTACCTTAACTTCGACGTTCGAAACAAGGGAAATTGAGAGGATTTTTTTGGGAGAGTTTTGAAGTTAGGGAGAAATGGGGGGAAAATGTTATCTTTTCCCCTATTTCTGGTTTCTGATCTCCCGTTGCAATGGGAGATCCTCACCACAACGGCCCCGCTTCAGTGAGAGGAATCTCGCCCTGGCGGGCTAAACTGTGTAGTTTAAATTCTAATTCGTTTCTTTGGGTTTTGCCTCAAGTTTTCATCCGGTCTTTGGGGATAGTACATAACTTGTATCAATTAGTTAGAAAGTTGCAATGTTGATCACACTTGTTGTAAATGAGATAGATGAATTATCGTTTCCATGAAATCATCACTTAATTGTATGATCTTAAGGATGTACTTATGTTTGTGATTGTGGTGTGTGAATGGGAACGGATTGCCACGTTCCGACATAAATATGCGATCGGATTACCACATTTCGGCATAACTAACATAGATTGGGTTGCCACATTCTGGCATAAATATGGGATTGGTTGCCACATTCCGACATAACTAACTTGGATCAGTTGCCACGTTTCGGCATGCTAATTGTTTGGGTTTGGGTTCCATAAGAGGACCAATGATGTGGCATAACTGTATGATTTAATATGAAATGAGAAGTTGTTTGTTGTTCATAATGTTGATAATGTTGTTATGTTCGATATAGATGCTTATGAGTATATGGTTGTATTGACTTATACATGTCAGACTTGTGGGATATAGGGGAAGGGCAAAGTGTTCAAGGGGCGAGTAACGTATAGTAAGGTTTGTTCGTGTGTGATAAAATACAAGAAGGTGAGATCTTGTATGTGGTAGAATATGCTTAGGTGGATTTCGCCTTGGGGAAAGAGATTGGGCCTTAGTTCTAATTGGGTAGCATGATGTATTGAATTATGTGACTATGGTGGGGTAATGTGACGAGGAAGCAAGGGTATGACGTGAACGGTTAGTTGGATTGGCGGTGGTTGTACTTAGGGATTATTCTATGTGTTTAGAATGGTTAAGCCATGATCAAAAGTTTGGTAAGTGGGTTGATCGACAAGGGGGCTAGTAATTAGGGTGCTAACGTGTATTCGATGTGTTTCCAAGATAGAGTAAAGGTGGAGAAGCGAGTGGTTTATTTCATGATCTTACTAGTTGGCTTCTTATGTTATGTGGTGGGAGTTGGGTTGACCGATGATGCCTACTAGTACGCATGTTTTGTACTGATACTACTCTTGCTATGTCTTTTTACATAGTCTGGATGCAGGATTGGTGACATTTCATTAGGTGAAGACAGAGAAAATCTACAGCAACTTCTATTCTTCCTTTCGCATGGTGGGAGCTGTGTCTTTATTGAATTGTCCAGTCGTACTCTTAGTAGCTCTTGTACCTGTTTAGACTAGATCCATGGGAGTTGTTTAAATTATTTTACAAGTTTAACCAATGGTGTGTCTAAAGATATTATTTATAAAATCATAGTATTATCGTATTTAATTATGTTTCTTAAGATTTTCCGCATGTTTAATGTATTGGAATATGAGGGTTCTCCTACTTAGGTGTTGTAGTGGGTTCCCGCACGGCCCAATGGGTTGGGTTTTGACACCTTTTTGAAGATGCCATTGCAATTAGAGAGAAAACTAAGAATAAAGTTGCTATTATATATATATCTCTCTATTTGATTTGCTATATGACCTGGTTCTCAAAAGAGAAGAAAGTCCTTAAAATAAATTTCTACATATAGTAAAAGTTAACTTTATTGCTCAAAAACATGAGATTAATTTAACCTAATAAAAGAAGTCATTGATCAATAATCTAGATTTGATATATAGATATTTACAAGTAAATTTAAAATTTAACAACTATTTTCAAATGGGGGTAACCAAATATTGTGAACGCCAATTTAGCAAATTGTTTCTAAAGAGAAAATAACATTTAGAATTTTTTTTTTTAAAAAAAAAATCAATTATCAAAAGAATAGTTTGTGTGACTTTTTTTTTAATTTTATTTTAAAGTATTCATATACGGATATAATGAAAATCAACACCCATGTGCTTAGAGAAATAATAAATACTGTCGTTGTTCATGTCATTATGGTTCTCCAATATTGAGTTTGGTGCTTTTGCGCAGGTACTTGTATTTTATTGAGTTTTGCAAATTGCAAGGTGCGCAGAACTAAAAATGGAAAAAAGTTTATACCATTAAATGTGATCATAATTGATGATAACTTTTAAATTCGCAATCCATTTGGTTTAGTGGTAAAATCAGTTAGAATATCTTTACTTATGTTGGTTTATTTAATTTCTCATGAAATATTATAGTAGATTCAACAAAATAAAATAGGATAAACATGATAAAAATTAAATTTGGAAATACGTATTGAAATAACACTAGAATATGAAGATAATTTTAGGCAATTCATAAGAAAAGTTGCTCCTCCAAAAGAGTAAGAGGCTATAACTATTTTATTTTTAATATAACACTAAGATGATAACATTGCAATCTCATTAAAATCTTCTAGGGCAAGTTTACTCTTCATCAATCATTATTTTTGTATATTCAATAACATTTAGCAACTCTTCGTTCTGTAAAAACAAAAAACAAAAAAGACAAAGAAAACGTGTTCATCATATATAGGATATATTTATACACATTGTTAACTTCAATATATATGATGAGATGAAAACTTACCTCTTCAATTTGTTGGTCAACCTCCTTAGATAGCTTGTCTTCATCAATAGTTAAGCAAGTAGATATACTCCTCCTATCAATCAACAATGTGTATTTCTCGCAGAACAATGAATGTTGAAGCATATGTGCCTCCTTTTCTATTTCCTTCAATGTTCTAAAAAAATTATAGTAAGCAACATAAGAAAAATTCATGAAGAATTTAAAAAATATAAAATTTGACATAGAAATAGTTTAAGCATATATAAAAAAATATGTGTTTTTTAATCGTGAAAATAAGATAAATTATATTTTATAATATATACATAAAAATAAATTTTGATGCATAATTGATGGATGTTATTAGTTAAGAACAGGATGAGAAGAGAAAACTATAAAGAAACTCACTTGATAAGTGTCTGATATCTCTCGAATTCTCTAAAAATGGTAAGCAACATTAAAACAAATTTCATGAATATATAAAATAAATAAGATTTTAACTTATATACACTAATAATAATGTAAAGAAAAACTCACTTGATGACAAGTTTTTGTTGTGAATTAAAACCCCTTGTTGAAGATGCCATTGAAACAAAAGAGAAAATTAAGAATCAAGATAGCCTTATTGTGCTTATTTTTCATATGACTTGGTTCTCATAAGATGATAAAGCCCTTTAAATAAATAAACTTCATAATTTTCTTACAAAAACTAATGGTCAAAGTTGAAGAAAATGATAAGATATTGTCAACTATGAACTTAATAAATTAATTTTTTTTTTTTTGCATATCTCAGGATTATGGTAAAAAAAAAGATTCTATAGCTTAATAGTCAAAGTTCAAGAAGAAAATGATGAGAAATCAGTCAACTTTGAAATTAATAAATATGGAAATATCTCAACAATATGGTAAAATTAAATTATCTTGTTGTCAAAATGACATATTTGACTTAATTTAATCTAACCAAAAGAGTCATCAATCAACAATATATATATATATATATATATATATATATATGCGCACACACACATACACACTACCTTAAAAGTATGAACTCTCAAATTTAAATTTGATTGTTGAATTACTACAATACCCCCAATTAAAAATATTCAATTTATTTTAATTATTGATTTAATTAATTTTATTATATTGAAAGTAGATTGTCACGACCCGAGCCTACACCCTGGACGTGGCCGGCACTCGAAGACCATTGCTGGTCCCCAAGCGAACCCTCATCCTGGCTGACTACAAGCGGAAAACTGATTCAAGCATACAAAGCTTAAAAACTGAAATAAAAGTTCGTAAAACTTAAATA
>JAJONQ010036106.1:0-22209 GCA_036250385.1 Solanum microdontum
TGGCATAAAGCACACGAAAAGCGGTAGAATAGAGGGTTTATCAGCTCTAGGACTCGTTTGACCTTTAAAATAGGCCATTTTGGCCGTGAGGTCCAACTCGCTCCACATATAAGGTCTTAACAGATGTCCAGGTAATATTTTGGCAAAAATGAGGTCGAAATTCTGGATCACCAAAAAGTTCGTGGACTAAAGCACACAAAAATCGGTAAAATGGGGGTTTACCTACTCTAGGGCTCGTTTGACCTTGACAATGGGCCATTCTGGCTGTGATGGCCAACTGGATCCACAGGTAAGGTCTTAACGGACGTCCATGTAATCTTTTAGAAAAACAAGGTCGGAATTCTGGATCACCGAAAAAGATGGTGACATATAGCACACGAAAATCGGCAAAATAGGGGTTTTCCTGCTCAAGGGCTCGTTTGACATTAAAAATGCGCCATTTTGGTTGAGAGGGCCAACTGGCTCCATAGATAAGGTCATTACGGACATCCACGTATAATCTTGGCAAAAATAAGGTCGGAATTTCGGATCACCAAAATATCTGTGGACTATAACACACGAAAATCTGTAAAATGGGTTGTTTACCTGCTCTAGGACTCGTTTGACCTTGAAAATGGGCCATTTTGGCCGTCAGGGAGAACTGGCTCCATAGACAAGGTCTTAACGGACGTCTAGGTAAAAGATTGGCATAAATGAGGTCGGAATTCTAGATAACCAATAAATTCGTGGACTATAGCACACAAAAATCGGTAAAATGGGGTCTACCTACTCTAGGGCTCGTTTGACCTTAAAAATGGGCCATTTTGGCCGTGAGGGCCAACAGGCTCCATAGGTAAGGTCTTAACGGATGTCCAGGTATAATTTTGGAAAAAATTAGGTCGGATTTCAGATCACCAAAAAATGTTAGGACCATAGCACACGAAAATCGGTAAAATGGGGGGTTTAGCTGCTCTACGGCTCATTGGACCTTGAAAATGGTTCATTTTTGCCGTGATGGCCAACTGGCTGCATAGATAAGGTTTTAACGGACGTTCAGATAAAATTTTGGCAAAGATGAGGTCCAAATTCTTTATCACCAAAAAATATGGTGACCTATAGCACACGAAAATAGGCAAAATGGAGGGTTTATCTGCTCTAGGGCTCGTTTGACCTTTAAAATGGATCGTTTTGGCTATGACGGCAAACTGTCCCCATAGGTAAGGTCTTAACGGCCGTCCAGATAAAATTTTGGCAGAAATGAGGTCGGAATTCTGGATCACCAAAAAATTTGTGGTTTAAAGCAGACAAAAAGCGGTAGAATGGAGGGTTTATCAGCTCTAGGATTCGTTTGACCTTTAAAATGGGCCATCTTGGCCGTGAGGTCCAACTCGCTCCACACATAAGGTCTTAACAGACGTCCAGGTAATATTTTGGCAAAAATGACGTCGAAATTTTGGATCACGAAAAAATATGTGGACTATAGCACACAAAAATCGGTAAAATGGGGGTTTACCAACTCTAAGGCTCGTTTGACCTTGAAAATGGGCCATTCTGGCTGTGATGGCCAACTATATCCACATGTAAGGTCTTAACGGACGTCCAAGTAAACTTTGGGCAAAAACAAGGTCGGAATTCTAGATCACCAAAAAATGTGTGGACCATAACATACGAAAATCAGTAAAATGGGGGGTTTAGCTGCTCTGTGGCTCGTTTGACCTTCAAAATGGTTTATTTTTGCCGTGATGGCCAACTGGCTACATGGATAAAATTTTGGCAAAGATGAGGTCGAAATCCTTTATCACAAAAAAAGATGGTGACCTACAGCACACGAAAATAGGCAAAATGGAGGGTTTATCTGCTCTAGTGCTCATTTGACCTTGAAAATGGATCGTTTTGGTCGTGAGGACCAACTGTCGCCATAGGTAAGGTCTTAACGAACATCCAGATAAAATTTTGGCAAAAATGAGGTCGGAATTCTGGATCACCAAAAAATCTGTAGCATAAAGCACACGAAAAGCGATAGAATGGACGGTTTATCAGCTCTAGGACTCGTTTGACCTTTAAAATGGACCATTTTGGCCGTGAGGTCCAACTCGCTCCACACATAAGGTCTTAACAGACGTCCAGGTAATATTTTGGCAAAAATGAGGTCGAAATTCTGGATCACGAAAAAATTTGTGGACTATAGCACACAAAAATCGGTAAAATGGGGATTTACCTACTCTAGGGGTCGTTTGACCTTGAAAAAGGGATATTCTGGCTGGGATGGCCAACAGGATCCACAGGTAAGGTCTTAACGGACGTCCAGGTAAACTTTTGGAAAAAACAAGGTCGGAATTCTGGATCACCATAAAATGTGTGGACCATAGCACACTAAAATCAGTAAAATGGGGGGTTTAGCTGCTCTATGGCTCGTTTGACCTTGAAAATGGTTCATTTTTGCCGTGATGGCCAACTGGCTACATAGATAAAGTCTTAACGGACGTTGATGTAAAATTTTGGCAAAGACGAGGTCGAAATTCATTATCACCAAAAAAGATGGTGACCTATAGCACACGAAAATAGGCAAAATGGAGGGTTTATCTGCTCTAGGGCTCGTTTGACCTTGAAAATGGATCGTTTTGGTAGTGAGGGCCAACTGTCCCCATAGGTAAGGTCTTAACGGACATCCAGATAAAATTTTGGCAAAATTGATGTCGGAATTCTGGATCACCAAAAAATCTGTGGCATAAAGCACACGAAAAGCAATAGATTCGACGGTTTATCAGCTCTAGGACTCGTTTGACCTTTAAAATGGACCATTTTGGCCGTGAGGTCCAACTCACTCCACAGATAATGTCTTAACAGAAGTCCAGGTAATATTTTGGCAAAAATGAGTTCGATATTCTGGAACACCAAAAAATCCGTGGACTATAGCACACTAAAATCGTTAAAATGGGGGTTTACTTACTCTCGGGCTCGTTTGACCTTGAAAATGGGCCATTCTGGCTGTGATGGCCAATTGGATCCACAGGTAAGGTCTTACCGGTCGTCCAGGTAAACGTTTGGCAAAAACAAGGTCGGAATTATGGATCACCAAAAAATGTGTGGACCATAGCACACTAAAATCAGTAAAATGGGGGTTTAGCTGCTCCATGGCTCGGTTGACCTTGAAAATGGTTCATTTTTACCGTGATGGCCAACTGGTTACATAGATAAGGTCTTAACGGACGTTCAGGTTAAATTTTGGTAAAGATGAGGTCGAAATTCTTTATCACCAAAAAAGATGGTGACCTATAGCACACGAAAATAGGTAAAATAGAGGCTTTATCTGCTCTAGGGCTCGTTTGACCTTGAAAATGGATCGTTTTGGCCGTGAGGGCCAACTGTCCCCATAGGTAACGTCTTAACGGACGTCTAGATAAAATTTTGGCAAAAATGAGGTCGGAATTCTGGATCACCAAAAAATCTGTGGTATAAAGCACACGAAAAGCGGTGTAATGAAGGGTTTATCAGCTTTAGGACTCGTTTGACCTTTAAAATGGGCCATATTGGCCGGGAGGTCCAATTCGCTCCACAGATAAGATCTTAACAGACGTCCAGGTAATATTTTGGAAAAAATGAGGTCGAAATTCTGGATCACCAAAAAATCCGTGGACTATAGCACACAAAAATCGGTAAAATGGGGGTTTACCTACTCTAGGGCTCGTTTGACCTTGAAAATGGGCCATTCTGGTAGTAATGGCCAACAGGATCCACAGGTAAGGTCTTAACGGACGTCCAGGTAAACTTTTGGCAAATACAAGGTCGGAATTCTGGATCACCAAAAAAGATGGTGACATATAGCACACGAAAATCGGCAAAATGGGGGTTTTCCTGCTCAAGGGCTCGTTTGACATTAAAAATGGGCCATTTTGGTTGAGAGGGCCATCTGGCTCCATAGATAAGGTCATAACGGACGTCCAGGTATAATCTTGGCAAAAATGAGGTCGAAATTTCGGATCACCAAAAATTATGTGGACTATAACACACGAAAATCGATAAAATGGGTGGTTTACCTGCTCTAGGGCTCGTTTGACCTTGAAAAAGGTCCAGTTTGGCCTTGAGGTAGAATTGGCTCCATAGATAAGGTCTTAACAGACGTCCAGGTAAAAGATTGGCATAAATGAGGTCGGAATTCTGGATAACCAATAAATTCGAGGACTATAGCACACAAAAATCGGTAAAATGGGGTTTACCTACACTAGGTCTTGTTTGACCTTAAAAATGAGCCATTCTAGCCGTGAGGGCAACAGGATCCATAGGTAAGGTCTTAACGGACGTCCAGGTATAATTGTGGCAAAAATGAGGTCGGATTTCGTAATCACCACAAAATGTGTGGACCATAGCACACAAAAATCGGTAAAATGGGTGGTTTAGCTGCTCTATGGCTCGTTTGACCTTGAAAATGGGCCATTTTGGCCGTGAGGGAGAACTGGCTCCATAGATAAGGTCTTAATGGATGTCCAGGCAAAAG
This sequence comes from Solanum microdontum, assembly GCA_036250385.1. Taxonomy (NCBI): domain Eukaryota; kingdom Viridiplantae; phylum Streptophyta; class Magnoliopsida; order Solanales; family Solanaceae; genus Solanum; species Solanum microdontum. Next base: position 4,475 of record JAJONQ010036106.1, read on the forward strand.
ATTGGCATAAATGAGGTCGGAATTCTTTATCACCAAAAAAGTTGGTGACCTATAGCACACGAAAATAGGCAAAATGGAGGGTTTATCTGCTCTAGGGTTCGTTCGACCTTGAAAATTGATCGTTTTGGCCGTGAAGGCCAACTGTCCCCATAGGTAATGTCTTAACGGAGGTCCAGATAAAATTTTGGCAAAAATGAGGTCGGAATTCTGGATCACCCAAAAATTTGTGGCATAAAGCACACGAAAAGCGGTAGAATGGAGGGTTTATCAGCTCTAAGACTCGTTTGACCTTTAAAATGGACCATTTTGGCCGTGAGGTCCAACTCGCTCCACAGATAAGGTCTTAACAGACGTCTAGGTAATATTTTGGTAAAAATGAGGTGGAAATTCTGGATCACCAAAAAATCCGTGGACTATAGCACACAAAAATTGGTAAAATGGGGTTTTACCTACTCTTGGGCTCGTTTGACCTTGAAAGTGGGCCATTCTAGCAGTGATGGCCAACATGATCCACAGGTAAGGTCTTAACGGACGTCCAGGTAAACTTTTGGCAAATACAAGGTCGGAATTCTGGATCACCAAAAAAGATGGTGACATATAGCACACGAAAATCGGCAAAATGGGGGTTTTCCTGCTCAAGGGCTCGTTTGACATTAAAAATGGGCCATTTTGGTTGAGAGGGCGATCTGGCTCCATAGATAAGGTCATAACGGACGTCCAGGTATAATCTTGGCAAAAATGAGGTCGAAATTTCGGATCACCAAAAAATCTATAGACTATAACACACGAAAATTGATAAAATGGGTGGTTTACCTGCTCTAGGGCTCGTTTGACCTTGTAAATGGGACATTTTGGCCGTGAGGAAGAACTGGCTCCATAGATAAGGTCTTAACGGACGTCCAGGTAAAAGATTGGCATAAATGAGGTCGAAATTCTGGATAACCAATAAATTCGTGGACTATAGCAAACAAAAATCGGTAAAATGGGGTTTACCTACTCTAGGGCTCGTTTGACCTTAAAAAAGGGCCATTCTGGCCGTGAGGGCCAACAGGCTCCATAGGTAAGGTCTTAACGGACGTCCAGGTATAATTTTGGCAAAAATGAGGTCCGATTTCAGATCACCAAAAAATGTGTGGACCATAGCACACGAAAATCGGTAAAATGGGGGGTTTAGCTGCTCTATGGATCGTTTGACCTTGAAAAGGTTCATTTTTGCCGTGATGGCCAAGTGGCTACATAGATAAGGTCTTAACGGACGTTCAGGTAAAATTTTGACAAAGATGAGGTCGAAATTCTTTATCACCAAAAAAGATGGCGACCTATAGCACACGAAAATAGGTAAAATGGAGGGTTTATCTGCTCTAGGGCTCGTTTGACCTTGAAATTGGATCATTTTGGCCGTGAGGGCCAACTGTCCCCATAGGTAAGGTCTTAACGGACGTCCAGATAAAATTTTGGCAAAAATGAGGTCGGAATTCTGGATCACCAAAAGATCTGTGGCATAAAGCACACGAAAAGCGGTGGAATGGAGGGTTTATCAACTCTAGGACTCGTTTGACCTTTAAAATGGGCCATTTTGGCCGTGAGGTCCAACTCGCTCCACAGATAAGGTTTTAACAGACGTCCAGGTAATATTTTGGCATAAATAGGTCGAAATTCTGGATCACCAAAAAATCTGTGGACTATAGCACACAAAAATCGGTAAAATGGGGATTTACCTACTCTAGGGCTCTTTTGACCTTGAAAATGGGTCATTCTGGCTGTGATGGCCAATTGGATCCACAAGTAAGGTCTTAACAGACGTCCAGGTAAACTTTTGGCAAAAACAAGGTCGGAATTCTGGATCACCAAAAAAGATGGTGACATATAGCACACGAAAATCGGTAAAATGGGTGGTTTACCTGCTCTAGGGTTCGTTTGACCTTGAAAATGGGCCATTTTGGCCCTGAGGGAGAACTGGCTCCATAGATATGATCTTAACGGACGTCCAGGTAAAAGATTGGCATAAATGAGGTCGGAATTTTGGATAACCAATAAATCCATGGACTATAGCACACAAAAATCGGTAAAATGGGGTTTACCTACTCTGGGGCTTGTTTGACCTTAAAAATGGGCCATTCTGGCTGTGATGGCCAACTGGATCCACAGGTAAGGTCTTAACGGACGTCCAAGTAAACTTTTGGCAAAAACAAGGTCGGAATTCTAGATCACCAAAAAATATGGTTAACTATAGCACTCGAAAATCGGCCAAATAGGGGTTTACCTACTCTAGGGCTCATTGGATGTTGAAAATGGGCTATTTTGGCCATGAGGGCCAACTAGCTCTATAGATGAGGTCTTAACAGACGTCCAGGTATAATTTAAGCAAAAATTAGGTCGGAATTCTGGATCACCAAAAAATCCGTGGACTTATAGTACACGAAAATCGGTAAAATTGGGTTTACCTACTCTAGTGCTCGTTTGACCTTGAAAATTGGCCATGCTGGTCGTGAGGGCTAACTGGCTCCATATGTAAGGTCTTAACAGACGTCCAGGTAAAATTTTAGCAAAAATAAGGTCAGAATTCTGGATCACCAAAAAAGATGGTAAATTATAGCACACGAAAATCGGCCAAATTGGGGTTTACCTACTCTAGGGCTCATTTGTCCTTGAAAATGGGCCATTTTGGCTCTGAGGGCCTACTGGCTCCATAGATAAGGTCTTAACTAACGTCCAAGTAAAATTTTGGTAAAGAAGAGGTCGAAATACAGGATCACCAAAAATTCAGTGGACTATAGCAAACGAAAATTGTTAAATGTTGGGTTTTCCTGCTCTAAGGCTCGTTTGGCCTTGAAAATGGGCCATTCTGGCCGTGAGGGACAACTGGCTCCATATATAAGGTCTTAACGGGCGTCTAGGTAAAATTTTGTCTAAAATGAGGTCGGAATTCTGGATCATTGAAAACTACGTTGACTTATAGCACACGAAAACCGAAAAAATGGGTGGTTTACCTGCTCTAGGGCTCGTTTGACCCTGAAAATGGGCAATTTTGGCCGCGAGGGTCAACTGGCTCAATAGATAAGGTCTTAACGAAAGTCCAGGTATAATTTTTTAGCAAAAATGAGGTCAAAATTCCAGATAACCAAAAAATTTGTGTACTATAGCACACGAAAATTGGTAAAATGGGGGGTTAACCTACTCTAGGGCTCGTTTAACCTTGAAAATTAGTAATTCTGGCCGTGAGGGCTTACTGTATACATAGGTAAGGTCTTAACGGATGACCAGGTAAAATTTTGGCAAAAATGAAGTCGAAATTCTTTATCACCAAAAAAGATCGTGACCTATAGCACAGAAAAATTGGTAAAATGGGGTGTTTACCTGCTCTAGAGCTTGTTTGACCTTGAAAATTTTGGCAAAAATGAGGTCAGAATTCAGGATCACCAAAAAATCTATGGAGTATCACAAACGAAAATTGGTAAAATGGGGGGTTTACCTCATCTACGTCTCGTTTGACCCTGAAAATGGGTCATTCTGGCCGTGAGGGCCAACTGGCTCCATAGGTAAGGTCTTAGCGGACGTTCAGGTAAAATTTGGCAAAAATGAGGTCTGAATTCTAGATCACCAAAAAAGATGGTGACCTATAGCACACGAAAATTGGCAAAATAGGTTGTTTACCTGCTCTAGGGTTCGTTTGACCTTGAAAATGGCCATTTTGGTCGTGAGGGCAAACTGGCTCCATAGATAAGGTCTTAACGGACGTCTAGGTATAATTTTGGCAAAAATGAGGTCGGAATTCTGGATCACCAAAAAATTCATTGACTATACCACACAAAAATAGCAAAAATGAGGTCGGAATTCTGGATCACCAAAAAATATGTGGACTAACACACGAAAATCGGTAAAACGCGAGGTTTACCTGCTCTAGGGCTCGTTTGACCTTGAAAATGGGACATTCAGGCCATGAGGGACAACTGCCTCCATAGATAAGGTCTTAATGGACGTCCAGGTAAAATTTGGGAAAAAATGAGGTCAGAATTCAAGATCACCAAAAAATACGTGGATTATAGCACACAAAAATCGATAAAATGGGGGTTTACCTACTCTAGGGCCCTTTAACCTTGAAAATGGGCAATTCTGGCTGTGAAGGCAAACTGGCTCAATAGATAAGGTCTAAACAGACGTCCAGGTAAAATTTTGGCAAAAATAAGGTCGGAATTCTGGATCGGTAAAATGATGGGTTTACCTGCTCTAGGGCTCATTTGACCTTGAAAATGGGCCATTTTAGCCATAAGGGCCAACTAGCTCCATAGATAAGGTCTTAACGAACGTCCAGGTAAAATATTAGCAAAAATGACCTCGGAATTCCAGATCACCAAAAAATATGTGGACTATAACACACAAAAATCTATAAAATAGGGGGTTTACTTGCTTTAGGGTACGTTTGACCTTGAAAATGGGCCATTTTGGCCGTGAGGGCCTACTGGCTCCATATATAAGTTCTTAACAGACCTCCAGGTATAATTCTGGCGAAAATAACATCGGAATTTCGGATCACCAAAATATCTGTGGACTATAGCACACAAAAATCTGTAAAATTGAGGGTTTACCTACTCTAGGGCTTGTTTGACCTTGAAAATAGGCCATTCTGGCCGTGAGGGCCAACTGGATCCATAGGTAAGGTCTTAACGGATGTCGAGGTAATATTTTGGCATAAATGAGGTCGGAATTCTTTTTCACCAAAAACAATGGTGACCTATAGCACACAAAAATTGGAAAAATGGGGGGTTTACCCGCTCTAGGTCTCGTTTGACCTTGAAAATGGGCCATTTTGGCCATGAGGGCCAACTGGCTCCATAGATAAGGTATTAACGGACGTCTAGGTATAATTATGGTAAAAGTGACGTCAGAATTTTGGATCAGCAAAAAATCGGTGGACTATAGCACACAAAAATTAGTAAAATGTGGGGTTTACCTACTCTTGGGCTCGATTTAACTTGAAAATGGGTCATTTTGGTCGTGAGGGCCAACTGGCTCCATAGATAAGGTCTTAACAGACGTCCAGGTATAATTTTTGCAAAAAGAGGTCGGAATTCTGGATTACCAGGAAATCCGTGGACTATGGCACATCAAAATCGATAAAATGGGGGGTTTACCTGCTCTAGGGCTCATTTGACCTTGAATATGGGTCATTTTGGCCGTGAGGGTAATAGCTACAAAAATAAGGTCGGAACGCACGACCAACAAAAACAATGGCAAAAATAGACACGAAAATTGGAAAAATGGGGGGTTTACCCGCTCTAGGGCTCGTTTGACCTTGAAAATGGGCCATTTTGGCCATAAGGGCCAACTAGCTCCATAGATAAGGTAATAACAAACGTCCAGGTAAAATAATGGCAAAAATGACCTCGCAATTTCAGATCACCAAAAAATCGATGGACTATAGCACACAAAAATTATAAAATGGGGGGTTTACCTACTCTAGGGCACGTTTGAACTTGAAAATGGGCCATTTTGGCCGTGAGGGCCAACTGGCTCCATAGATAAGGTCTTAACAGACATCCAGGTATAATTCTGGCAAAAAAACGTCGAAATTCTGGATCACCAAAAAATTCGTGGACTATAGCACACAAAAATCGATAAAATGGAGGGTTTACCCACTATAAGGCTCGGTTGACCTTGAAAATAGCCCATTCTAGCCGTGAGGGCCAACTGGATACATAGGTAAGGTCTTAACGGATGTCCAGGTAAAATTTTAGCAAAAATGAGGTCGGAATTCTGAATAACAAAAAAATCTGTGGACTATAGCACATGAAAATTGGTAAAATGGGGGGTTTACCTTCTCTAGGGGTCGTTTGACCTTGAGAATGGGCAATTTTGGTCGTGAGGGCCAACTGGCTCCATAAATAAGGTCTTAACGGACGTCCAGGTGTAGTTTTGGCTAAAATGAGGTCGAAATTCCTGATCACCATAAAATCTGTGGACTATAGCACACGTAAATTGGTAAAATGGGGGTTTACTTGCTCTAGGACCCGTTTGACCTTGAAAATGGGCCATTCAGTCCGTGAGGTCAATTGGCTCCATATGAAAGGACTTAACGGACACCCAGGTAAAATTTTGCCAATAATGAGGTCAAAATTCTTTATCACCAAAAAAGATGGTGACCTATAGCACACGAAAATCGGCAAAATGGTGGGTTTACCTGCTCTAGGGCTCGTTTGACCTCGAAAATAGATCATTTTGGCCGTGAGGGCCAAATGTCCCCATAAGTAAGGTCTTAACGGACATCAAGGTAAAATTTTGGCAAAAATGAGGTCTGAATACCGCATCACCGAAAAATCTATGGACTATAGCACATGAAAATCGATAAAATAGGGGGTTTGCCTTTTCTAGGGCTCGTTTGACCTAGAAAATGGTTTATTCTGGCTGTGAGGGCCAACTGGCTTCATAGGCTAGGTCTTAACGGACGTCCAGGTAAACTTTTGACAAAAATGAGGTCAGAGTTCTTTATCACCAAAAAAGATGGAGACCTACAGCACACGAAAATCCAAAAAATTGGGGGTTTACCTTCTCTAAGGCTTGTTTGACCTTGAAAATGGGCCATTTTGGCCGTGAGGGCAAACTGGCTTCATAGATAAGGTCTTAACGGACATCCAGGTAACATTTTGGCCAAAATGAGGTTGGTATTTCGGATCACTAAAAAATTTATGGACTATAGCACAAGAAAATCGGTAAAATAGGGGTTTACCTGCTCTAGGGCTCGTTTAACCTTGAAAATGGGCCATTTTGGCCATGAGGGACAACTGGCTCCATAGATAAAGTCTTAACGAACGTCCAGGTAAAATTTTGTCAAAAATAAGATGGTGACCTATAGCACACGAAAATCGACAAAATGGGGGGGGGGGTGGTTTACAATCTATAGGGCTCGTTTGACCTTCAAAATGGGCCATTTTTGCCGTTAGGGCCAACTGGCTCCATAGATAAGGTCTTAACAGACGTCAGGTATAAGTTTGGCTAAAATGAGGTCGGAATTCTGGATCACCAAAAAATATGTGGACTATAGCACATAAAAATCTGTAAAATTGGGGGTTTACCTGCTCTATGGATCGTTTGACCTTGAAAATGGGCCATTTTGGCGGTGAGGACCAATTGGCTGCATAGATAAGGTCTTAACGAACGTCAGGTATAATTTTGAGAAAAATGAGGTCAAAATTATAGATCACCAAAAAAGATGTGACCTACAACACACGAAAATAGACAAAATGGGGGCTTCACATACCCTAGGGCTCATTTGACCTTGAAAATGGGCCATATTGGCCATGAGGGACAACTGGCTCCATAGATAAGGTCTTAACGGACATCCAAGTATAATCTTAGCAAAAATTAGGTCGGAATTCTGGATCAACAAAAAATCCGTGGACTATGACACAATAAAATCGGTAAATTGGGGGTTTACCTGCTCTAGGGCTCATTTGACCTTGAAAATGGGTCATTCTGGCCGTGAGGGCCAACTGGCTCCATAGGTAAGGTCTTAAAAAACGTCAAGAAAAATTTTGACAAAAATGACGTCGAAATTCTGGATCACCAAAAAAGATAGGGACTATAGCAAACGAAAATCGGCAAAATAAGGGGTTTACCTACTCTAGGGCTCGTTTGACCTTGAAAATGGGCAATTCTGGCCATGAGGGACAACTGGCACCATAGATAAGGTCTTAACGGACGTCCAAGTAAAATTTTAGCAAAAATGAGGTCAGAATTCTAGATCACCAAAAAAATCGTGAACTATACCACACGAAAATAGGCAAAATGGGGGCTTTACCTACTCTAGGGCTCGTTTGACCTTGAAAATAGGCCATTCTGGCTGTGAAGGCCAATTGGCTCCAAAGGTAAGGTCTTAACGGACGTCCAGGTTAATCCTTGGAAAAAATGAGGTCGGAATTCTGGGTCACTAAAAAAGATGGTGACCGATAGCACACGAAAATTGGCAAAATGGAGGGTTTACCTGCTCTAGGTTTCGTTTAACCTTGAAAATGGGCCATTATGGTAGTGAGGGCAAACTGGATCCATAGATAAGGTCTTAACGAACGTCCTGGTAAAATTTTGTTAAAAATGAGGTCGGAATATCAGATCACCAAAAAATCTGTGGACTATAGCACACGAAAATCGGTAAAATAGGGGGTTTACCTACTCTAGGGTTCGTTTGACCTCGAAAATGATCCATTTTGGCCGTGAGGGCCAACTGTCCCCATAGGTAAGGTCTTAACGGACGGTTAGGTAAAATTATGGGAAAAATGAGGTCGAAATTCTAGATCACCAAAAAATCCGTGGATTGTAGCATAAGAAAATCGGTAAAATGGGGGATTTACTTGCTCTAGGGCTCGTTTGACCTTGAAAATGGGTCATATTGGCCGTGAGGGCCAACTAGCTCCATAGATAAAGTCTTAACGGACATCTAGGTATAATTTTAGCGAAAATTATGTCAGAATTTGGATCACCAAAAAATTCGTGGACTATACCACACGAAAATCGGTAAAATGGGGGGTTTACCGTTTCTAGGGCTTGTTTGACCTTGAAAATAGGCCATTCTGGCTGTGAGGGCCAACTGGCTCCAAAGGTAAGGTTTTAACGGACGTCCAAGTTAAATTTTGGGAAAAATGAGGTCGGGATTCTGGGTCACCAAAAAAGATGGTGAGCTATAGCACACAAAAATTGGCAAAATTGAGGGTTTACCTGCTCTAGGGCTCGTTTAACCTTGAAAATGGGCCATTATGGTAGTGAGGGCAAACTGGATCTATAGATAAGGTCTTAATGAACGTCTTGGTAAAATTTTGGCAAATATGAGGTCGGAATTTCGGATCACCAAAAAATCTGTGGACTATACCACACGAAAATTGGTAAAATGGGGGGTTTACCTGCTATCGGGCTCGTTTGACCTTAAAAATGTGCCATTTTGGCCTTGAGGGCCAACTGGCTCCATAGATAAGGTCTTAACGGACGTCCAGGTATAATTCTGGCAAAAATGAAGTCAGAATTTTGGATCACCAAAAAATTTGTGGAATCTATCACACAAAAATCTGTAAAATGGGGGGTCTACCGCGTCTAGTCCTCGTTTGACCTCGAAAATGGGCCATTTTGGCCGTGAGGGACAACTGGATCCATAGATATGGTCTTAACGGATGTCCAAGTATAATTTTGGTAAAAATTAAGTTAGAATTCCGGATCACCAGAAAATGTGTGGACTAGCACACAAAAATTGGTAAAAAGGGGGATTTACCTGCTCTAGGGCTCGTTTGACCTTGAAAATGGGACATTTTGGCCGAGAGGGCCAACTAGCTCCATAAGTAAGGTTTTAACGGACGGCCAGGTTATATTTTGGCAAAAATGAAGCCAAAATTCTGGATCATCAAAAATTTCGTTGACTATAGCACGCGCAAATCAATAAAATGGGGGGTTTACCTGCTCTAGGGCTCGTTTGAACTTGAAAATTGGCTATTTTGGCCGTGAGGGCTAACTGGTTCCATAGGTAAGGTCTTAATGGATGTCCAGGTAAAATTTTGGCAAAAATGACGTCGAAATTTCGGATCACCAAAAAATCTGTGGACTAGCACACAAAAATCGGTAAAATGGGGGTTTACCTACTCTAGGGCTTGTTTGACCTCAAAAATGGGCCATTCTGGCCGTGAGGGCCAACTGTCTCTATAGGTAAGGTCTTAATGGACGTCCAGGTTAAATTTTTGTAAAAATGTGGTCGGAATTCTAGATCACCAAAAAAGATAGTGACCTATAGCACACGAAAACCATAAAATGGGTGGTTTACCTGTTCTAGGGCTCATTTTACGTTGAAAATGGACCATTTTGTCCGTGAGGGCCAACTGGCTCCATGGATAAGGTCTTAACGGACGTCTAGGTTAATTATTGGCAAAAATAAGGTAAGAATTCTGGATCAACAAAAGAGATGGTGACCTAAAGGACATGAAAATCGGTAAAATGGGGGATTTACCTGCTCTAGGGCTCGTTTGACCTTGAAAATGAGCCATTTTGGCGGTGAGGGCAAACAGGCTCTATAGATAAGGTCTTAACGGATGTCCAAGTATAATTCTGGCAAAAATGACGTCGGAATTTCGGATCCCCAAAAAATCCGTTGACTATACCACACAAAAATCTGTAAAATGAGGGGTTTACCTGGTCTAGGGCTCGTTTGACCTTGAAAATAGACCATTTTGGCCGTGAGGGCCAACTGGCTCCATATATAATGTCTTAACGGACTTCCATGTAAAATTTTGGCAAATATAAAGCCGGAATTCTGAATCACCAAAAAATCTGTGGAATATAGCACACGAAAATCAGTAAAATGGGGGATTTACCTACTCTAGGGCTCGTTTGGCCTTGAAAGGGGCCATTCTGGCCGTGAGGGACAACTGGCTCCATAGTTAAGGTCTTAACGGACGTCTAGGTAAAATTCGGTCAAAAATGAGGTCAGAATTCTGGATCACCAAAAACTATGGTGACCTATAGCACACGAAAACCATAAAATGGGTGGTTTACCTGCTCTAGGGCTCGTTTGACCTTGATAATGGGAAATTTTGGCCGTGAGGGTCAACTGGCTCAATAGATAAGGTCTTAACGACGTCCAGGTATAATTTTGGCAAAAATGAGGTCGAAATTCTAGATAACCAAAAAATATGTGTACTATAGCATTCAAAAATTGGTAAAATGGGGGGTTAACCCACTCTAGGGCTCGTTTGACATTGGAAATGGGTCATTCTGGCCGTGAGGGCTTACTGGATACAAAAGTAAGGTCTTAACGGACGACCAGGTAAACTTTTGGAAAAAATGAGGTACGAATTCTTTATCACCAAAAAAGATTGGGACATATAGCACACGAAAATCGGCAAAATGGGGGGTTTACCTGCTATAGGTCTCGTTTGACCTTGAAAATGGACCATTTTGGCCGTGAGGGCCAACTTGCTCCATAGATAGGGTCTTAACGCACGTCCAGGTTTAATTTTGGCAAAAATGACGTCGGAATTACGGATCACAAAAAGTTCGTGGACTATAGCAAACAAAAATCGGTAAAATAGGGGGTTTACCTTCTCTAGGGCTCGTTTGACCTTGAAAATGGGCCATTTTGACCGTGAGGGCAAACTGGCTCCATTGATAAGGTCTTAACGAACGTCCAGGTGTAATATTTGCAAAGATTAGGTCAGAATTCTGGATCACCAAAAAATTCGTGGTCTATAGCACACGAAAATCGATAAAATTGGGGGATTTATATGCTCTAGGGCTCGTTTGACCTTGAAAATGGGCCATTTTGGTTGTGAGGGCCAACTGGCTCCATAGATAATGTTTTAACGGACGTCCAGGTAAAATTTTGGCAAAAATGATGTCGCAATTCTGGATCACCAAAAAATCCGTTAACTAGAGCACACAAAAATTGGTAAAATGGGGGGGGGGGGTTTACCTACTCTAGGGCTCTTTTGACCTTGAAAATGGGCTATTCTGGATGTGAGGACAAACTGACTCCATAAGTAATGTCTTAACGGACTTCCAGGGAAAATTTTGGAAAAAATGAGTTCGAAATTCTTGATTACCAAAAAAGATGGTGAACTATAGCACACGAAAATTTGCCAAATTGGGGTTTACCGGCTCTAGGGCTCATTTGACTTTGAAAATGGGCCATTTTGGCCGTGAGGGCCAACTGGCTCCATAGATAAGGTCTTAAAGAATGTTCAGCTAAAATTTTGGCAAAAATGAGGTCGGAATTCTCGATCACCAAAAAATCTCTGCACTATAGCAAACAAATCGGTAAAATGGGGGTTTACCTGCTCTGGGCTCATTTGACCTTTAAAATAGGCCATTTTGGCCGTGAGGGCCAACTGGCTCCAAAGATAAGGTCTTAGCGGACGTCCAGGTATAATTTTGGTGAAAATGAGGTCGGAATTTAGGATCACCAAAAAATCCGTGTACTATGCACACAAAAATCGATAAAATGAGGGGTTTACCTACTCTAGTTCTCGTTTGACCTCGAAAATGGGCCATTTTGGCTGTGATGGCCATCTAGCTCCATATATAAGGTCTTAACGGACATCCAGGTAAAACTTTAGCAAATATGAAGTTGGAATTCCAAATCACCAAGAAATCTGTGGACTATAGCGCACGAAAATCAGTAAAATAGGGGGTTTAACTGGTTTAGAGCTCGTTTGACCTTGCAAATGGGCCATTTTGGCTGTGAGGATCGACTGTCTCTATAGATAAGGTCTTAACGGATATTCAGGTATAATTTTGGTAAAAATGAGGTCGAAATTCTGGATCACCAACAAATCTGTGGACTATAGCACACGAAAATTGGTAAAATGGGGGGTTTACCTGCTCTAGGTTTTGTTTGACCTTGAAAATAGGCCATTTTGGTTGTGAGGGCCAACTGGCTCCATAGATAATATCTTAACGGACGTCCAGGTAAAATTTTGGTAAAAATGAGGTCGAAATTCTGGATCACCAACAAATCCGTAGACTATTGCACACAAAAATTGGTAAAATGGGGGGTTTACCTGCAATAGGGCTCGTTTGACCTTGAAAATAGGCCATTCTGGCCAAGAGGGCCAACTGGCTACATAGGTAAGGTCTGAACGGACGTCCAGGTAAAATTTTAGTAAAAATGAGGTCGGAATTCTGAATCACCAAAAAATCTGTAGACTAAAGCACACGAAAATTGGCAAAATGGGGGGTTTACCTGCTCTAGGGTTCGTTTGACCTCGAAAATGAATCAGTTTGGCCGTGATGGCCAAATGTCCCCATAAGTAAGGTCTTAACGGACATCCAGGTAAAATTTTGGCAAAAATAAGGTCTGAATACCGCATCACCAAAAAATCTATGGACTATAGCACATGAAAATCGATGAAATAGAGGGTTTACTTTCTCTAGTGCTCGTTTGACTTAGAAAATGGTTTATTCTGGCCGTGAGGGCCAACTGGCTTCAGTGCTAAGGTCTTTACGGACGTCCAGGTAAAATTTTGGTAAAAATGAGGTCAGAGTTCTTTATCACCAAAAAATATGGCGACCTACAGCACACGAAAATCCAAAAAATTGGGGGTTTACCTACTCTAAGGCAAGTTTGACCTTGAAAATGGGCCATTTTGGCCGTGAGGGCAAACTGGCCTCATAGATAAGGTCTTAACGGACATCCAGGTAACATTTTGGCAAAAATGAGGTCGGTATTTTGGATCACTAAAAAATTTATGGACTATAGCACACGAAAATCGGTAAAATAGGGATTAACCTGCTCTAGGGCTCGTTTAACCTTGAAAATGGGCCATTTTGGCCGTGAGGGACAACTGGCTCCATAGATAAGGTCTTAACGAACGTCCAGGTAAAATTTTGTCAAAAATAAGGTCAGAATTCTTTATCACCAGAAAAGATAGTGACCTATAGCACACGAAGATCGATAAAATGGGGGGGGGGGGGTTTACCAGCTATAGGGCTCGTTTGACCTTGAAAATGGGCCATTTTGGCCGTTAAGGCCAACTGGCTCCATAGATAAGGTCTTAACAGACGTCAGGAATAATTTTTGCAAAAATGAGGTCGAAATTCTGGATCACCAAAAAATCTGTGGACTATAGCACATAAAAATCGGTAAAATTGGTGGTTTACCTGCTCTATGGTTTGTTTGACCTTGAAAATGGACCATTTTGGCGGTGAGGGCCAACTGGCTGCATAAATAAGGTCTTAACGGACGTCAGGTATAATTTGTGCAAAAAAAGGTCAGAATTCTAGATCACCAAAAAATCTGTGGTCTACAGCACACTAAAATCGGTAAAATTGGTGGTCTACATGCTCTAGGGCTCATTTGGCATTGAAAATGGGCAATTTTGGCCGTGAGGGAAAATTTGACCCATCGATAAGGTCTTAACGGACGTCCATGCAATATTTTGGAAAAAATGAGGTCCAAATTTTGGATCACAAAATAATCTGTGAACTATAGCACACAAAAATCGGTAAAATGGGTGGTTTACCTGCTCTAGGATTCGTTTGACCTTGAAAATTGGCCATTCTGGCCGTGAGTGCCAACTGGCTCCATAGGTAAGGTCTTAACGGACGTCCAAGTAAAATTTTGGCAAAAATGAGGTCGGAATTCTGGATCACTCAAAAAGATGGATACCTATAGCACACGAAAATCGGCAAAATGGGGGGTTAATCTACTCTAGGGCTTGTTTAATGTTGAAAATGGGCCATTTTGGCCATGAGGGACAACTGTCTCCATAGATAAGGTCTTAACGGACGTCCAAGTAAAATTTTGGCAAGAATGAGGTAGAAATTTTGGAACACCGAAAAATCTGTAGACTATAGCACATGAAAATCGGTAAAATGTGGGGTTTACCTGCTCTATGGCTTGTTTGACCTCTAAAATGGGCGATTTTGGACGTGAGGGCAAACTGGCCCCATAGATAACGTTTTAACGAATGTCTAGTTAAAATTTTGGCAAACTGTGGTTGGAATTTCAGATCACCAAAAAATTTGTGGACTAAAGCATACGAAAATCGGTAAAATGGGGGGTTTACTTGCTCTAGGGCTCGTTTGACCTTGAAAATGGGCCATTTTGGTCGTGAGGGCCAACTGGCTTCATAAATAAGGTCTTAAGAGACGTCAAGGTAAAATTTTGGAAAAAATGAGGTCGGAATTCCAGATCACCAAAAAATCTATGAACTATAGCACACGAAAATCAGTAAAATGGGGCGTTTACCCGCTCTAGGGCTTGTTTGACCTTGAAAATGGTCCATTTTCACCATGAGGGACAACTAGCTCCATAGATAAAGTCTTAACGGCCGTCCAGGTAAAAGTTTGGCAAAAATAAGGCCAGAATTCTGGATCACCAAAAAATCTGTGGACTATAGCACACAAAAATTTGTAAAATGGGGGGTTTACCTACTCTAGGGCTCATTTGGCCTTGAAAATGGGCCATTTTGACGTGAGGGCAAGCTAGCTCTATAGATAGGGTCTTAACGGACGTCCAGGTAAAATTTTGGCAAAAATGAGGTCAAAATTCTAGATCACCAAAAAATTCGTGGACTATAGCACACATAAATCGGTAAAATAGGGGTTCACCTACGCTAGGGCTCGTTTGACCTTAAAAATGGGGCATTATGGACATGAGGGCGAACTGGCTCGATAGGTAAGGTCTTTACGGACGTCCAGGTAAAATTTTGGCAAAAATGAGGTTAGAATTCTAGATCACCAAAAAAGATGGTGAACTATAGCACACGAAAATCAGCCAAATGAAGGTTTACCTGCTCTAGGGCTCGTTTGACGTTGAAAATGGGCCATTTTGTCCGTGAGGGACAACTGTCTCCATAGATAAGGTCTTAACGGACGTCCAGGTATAATTTTAGCAAAAATTAGGTCGGAATTCTGGATCACCAAAAAATCTGTGGACTATAACACACTAAAATCGGTAAAATGGCTGCTTTACCTACTCTAGGGCTCGTTTAACGTTGAAAATGGGCTATTTTGGCCGTGAGGGACAACTGTCTCCATAGATAAGTTCTTAACGGACGTCCAGGTATTTTTTTGGCAAAAATGAGGTTGGAATTTCGGATCACCAAAAAACCTGTGGACTATAGCATACGAAAATTGGTAAAATTGGGGGTTTAGCTACTCTAGGCTCGTTTGACTTTGAAAATAGGCCATTTTGGCCGTGAGGGCGAACTGGTTCCATAGATAAGCTCTTAACAAACGTCCAAAAAAATATTTGGTAAAAATAACGTCGAAATTCTGGATCACCAAAAAATCTGTGGACTATAGCTAACGAAAATCGGTAAAATGGGGGGTTTACTTGCTCTAGGGTTTATTTGACCTTGAAAGTGGGCCATTCTGGCCTTGAGGGCCAACTGGCTCTATAGGTAAGGTCTTAACGGACGTCCAGGAATAATTTTAGCAAAAATTAGGTCAGAATTCTGGATCACCAAAAAATTCGTGGACTATACCACACGAAAATCGGTAAAATAGGGGTTTACCTGCTCTGTGAGGGCGAAATGGCTCCAAAGGTAAGGTCTTAACGGACGTCCAGGTTAAATTTTGGCAAAAATGAGGTCGGAACTCTGGGTCACCAAAAAAGATGGGGACCTATAGCACACGAAAATCGGCAAAATGGAGGGTTTACCTGATCTAGGGCTCGTTTAACCTTGAAAATGGGCCATTTTGGCCGTGACGGCCAACTTGCTCTATAGATAAGGTCTTAACGGACATCCAGGTAAAATATTGGCAAAAATGACGTCGGAATTTTAGATCACCAAAAAATCTGTGGACTATAGCTCACAAAAATCTGTAAAATAGGGAGTTTACTTGCTCTAGGTCTCGTTTAACCTTGAAAATAGGCCATTCTGGCCGTGAGGGCCAACTGGCTACATAGGTAAGGTATTAACGGACGTCCAGGTTAAATTTTGGCAAAAATAGGGTTGGAATTCCGGATCACCAAAAAAGATAGTGACCTTTAGAACACGAAAATTGGCAAAATGGGGGGTTTACCTGCTCTACGGCTCGTTTGACCTTGAAAATGGGCAATTTTGGTTGTGAGGGCCAATTGGTTTCATAGATAAGATCTTAATGGACATCCAGGTAAAATTTGGGCAAAAATGAGGACGGAATTCTGGATCATCCAAAATTTCATGGACTATAGCACACGAAAATAAGTAAAATGGGGGGTTTACCTCCTCTATGGCTCGTTTGACCTTGAAAATGGGCCATTTTGACCGTAAGGGCCAACTGGTTCCATAGGTAAGGTCTTAATGGACGTCCAGGTAAAATTTTGGCATAAATTTCGTTGAAATTTTGGATCACCAAAGAATCTGTGGACTATAGCACACAAAAATCGGTAAAATGGGGGTTTACCTACTCTAGGGTTCGTTTGACCTTGAAAGTAGGCCATTCTGGCCGGGAGGGCCAACTGGCTCCATAGGTAAGGTCTTAACAGACGTGCAGGTTAAATTTAGGCAAAAATGAGGTCGGAATTCTAGATCACCAAAATAGAAAGTGACCTATAGCACACGAAAATTGGTAAAATGGGGTATTTACCTGCTCTAGGGATCGTTTGACCTTAAAAATAGGCCATTTTTGTCGTGAGGGCCAACTCGCTCCACATATAAGGTCTTAACGGACATCCAGGTATAATTTTGGCAAAAATAAGGTCGGAATTCTGGATCACCAAAAAATCCATTGACTATAGCACACAAAAATCGGTAAAATGGGGGGTTTACTTACTCTAGGGCTCCTTTGGCCTTCAAAATGGGCCATTTTTGACGTGAGGGAAAACTGGCCATATAGATAACGTCTTAACGGACGTCCAGTTAAAATTTTTGCAAAAATGAGGTCGGAATTTTGGATCACCAAAAAATCTGTGGACTATAGCACACGAAAATTGTTAAAATGGGGGATTTACCTGCTCTAGGGGTCGTTTAACCTTGAAAATGGGAGATTTTGAACGTGAGGGCAAACTGGCCCCATAGATAACGTCTTAACGAACGTCCATTTAAAATTTTGGCAAATTGAGGTCGGAATTTTAGATCACCAAAATATCTATGGACTAAAGCACACGAAAATCATCAAAATGGGAGGTTTACCTGCTCTAGGGCTCGTTTGACCTTGAAAATGGGCCATTTTGGTCATTAGGGCCAACTGGCTCCATAGATAAGGTCTTAACAGACGTCCAGGTAAAATTTTGGCAAAAATGAGGTCGGAATTTCGGATCACCAAAAAATCTGTGGACTATA